>LOJH01003469.1:930-36072 GCA_001685095.1 Ellobius talpinus | reverse complement strand
TAGAGCAAAGCCTTAGTCTCCACCCCTTCTGTCCTCCACCTATTCCCCCACCCCTCGCGCTCCCTGTCGCTTTGCATCATGGTATCTGAAGTTCCTTCTGGACGGAAGCGCCTGACACTCCTTAGCGAGAAAGGAGCCGAAGACTCTCGTTCCCAGAGGGCGGAGCGGAAGCGACGCCTGCGCAGTCGCAGTGAGGGCGTGTATGTCTGTCTGAGGGAGAGAGCAAGAGTGAGTGAGTGTGAGTGCGGGGTGTGGTGGTGGCCGTTACGTTCTGGGCAACGGCTAAAGCAGTGGAGAAGTGAGAAGAGAAACAACGTCCCGCGCTTCCGCCTTCGCCTAGGAGGAGGAGGAACTGGTAGGGAAGGGAAAGCCATTTGCCCTGGGCCTGGACTAGACCTCGTCGGGCCGGCGGAGGGCTGGCTATGTGCTTTTGAGGGTCGCTTGGGACGCCGAGCGAGAGCCGAGAGCGATGTCTCAGCCGCCGCCGCCGCCTCCGCTGCCGCCGCCGCCTCCTCCCCCCGAGGCTCCACAGACTTCGTCTTCGTTGGCGGCGGCGGCTACTCCGGGGGGCCTTTCGAAACGGAGGGACCGGAGGATCCTTTCCGGGAGCTGCCCGGACCCCAAGTGCCAGGCGCGGCTCTTCTTCCCGGCCTCCGGCTCCGTCAGCATCGAGTGTACCGAGTGCGGGCAGCGGCACGAGCAGCACCAGCTTCTGGGAGTGGAGGAGGTGACCGACCCGGACGTGGTGCTGCACAATCTGCTGCGGAACGCACTGCTCGGGGTGACGGGGGCGCCCAAGAAGAACACGGAACTGGTAAAGGTGATGGGCCTCTCCAACTACCACTGCAAATTACTGTCGCCCATATTGGCACGCTATGGGATGGACAAACAAACAGGCCGGGCCAAGCTTCTCCGGGATATGAACCAGGGCGAACTGTTCGATTGCGCCTTACTGGGTGACCGTGCCTTCCTCATCGAGCCCGAGCACGTCAACACCGTGGGCTACGGCAAGGACCGCTCCGGGAGCCTCCTGTATCTACATGACACCCTCGAGGACATCAAACGGGCCAATAAAAGTCAGGAGTGCCTCATCCCAGTGCATGTGGATGGGGACGGACATTGCCTGGTGCACGCTGTGTCCCGGGCCCTCGTGGGCCGGGAGCTCTTCTGGCATGCCCTGAGGGAGAATCTCAAGCAGCACTTCCAGCAGCACCTCGCCAGCTATCAGGCCCTGTTTCATGACTTTATTGATGCGGCCGAGTGGGAGGACATTATCAACGAGTGTGACCCTCTGTTTGTGCCACCCGAAGGTGTCCCCTTAGGCCTGAGGAACATCCACATATTTGGCCTTGCTAACGTGTTACATCGCCCCATCATCCTCTTAGACTCGCTCAGTGGCATGAGAAGCTCAGGCGACTATTCAGCCACCTTCCTACCTGGGCTCATCCCTGCAGAGAAATGCACTGGGAGAGATGGTCATCTGAACAAGCCAATCTGTATCGCGTGGAGTAGCTCTGGTCGAAACCATTATATTCCCTTGGTAGGCATAAAAGGGGCGGCCTTGCCCAAACTGCCTATGAATTTGCTTCCTAAAGCATGGGGTGTGCCTCAGGATCTTATTAAGAAGTACATCAAACTTGAGGAGGATGGTGGTTGTGTTATTGGAGGAGACAGAAGTTTGCAGGATAAGTACTTACTTCGGCTGGTTGCTGCTATGGAAGAAGTCTTTATGGACAAGCATGGTATCCATCCTAGTTTGGTTGCTGATGTACATCAGTATTTCTACAGAAGGACTGGAGTGATAGGAGTTCAGCCCGAGGAAGTTACAGCAGCTGCTAAAAAAGCAGTGATGGATAATCGCCTTCACAAGTGTTTGCTCTGTGGTGCCCTTTCTGAACTTCATGTTCCTCCTGAGTGGTTGGCTCCAGGAGGGAAACTGTATAACCTGGCAAAAAGTACTCACGGACAGCTGAGGCCTGACAAAAATTACAGCTTTCCCTTAAACAATTTGGTTTGTTCATATGATCCAGTGAAAGATGTTCTGGTACCAGACTACGGATTGAGTAATCTAACAGCTTGTAATTGGTGCCATGGCACATCTGTGCGAAGAGTCAGAGGAGATGGCTCTATTGTGTATTTGGATGGAGACAGAACTAATTCCAGGTCTACGGGTGGCAAATGTGGTTGTGGATTCAAACACTTTTGGGAAGGTAAAGAATATGACAACCTCCCAGAGGCTTTTCCCATCACTTTGGAGTGGGGAGGAAGAGTGGTCAGAGAAACCGTTTATTGGTTCCAGTACGAAAGTGATCCAGCTTTGAATAGTAATGTTTATGATGTTGCAATGAAGCTTGTTACCAAGCACTTTCCAGGTGAATTTGGAAGTGAGATCCTAGTTCAGAAAGTTGTCCACACCATATTGCATCAGACTGCAAAAAAAAATCCTGACGATTACACTCCTGTAAATATAGATGGTGCTCATGCTCAGAGAGTTGGAGATGTGCAAGGACAAGAATTGGAGTCTCAGCTACCAACTAAAATTATTCTTACTGGACAGAAAGCAAAAACTTTGCACAAGGAAGAGTTAAACATGAGTAAAACTGAAAGAACTATTCAACAGAACATCACCGAGCAAGCTTCTGCAATGCAGAAACGGAAAACAGAGAAATTAAAACAAGAGCCGAAGGGGCAGCCCAGAACTGTTTCCCCAAGCACTGTTCGTGACGGCCCATCATCTGCACCTGCCACCCCCACCAAGGCTCCCTACTCACCTACAACTTCTAAGGAGAAGAAGATTCGAATAACAACCAATGATGGACGACAGTCCATGGTTACCCTTAAGTCTTCAACAACCTTTTTTGAACTTCAGGAAAGTATAGCCAGAGAGTTCAACATTCCTCCATATTTACAGTGTATTCGATATGGCTTTCCCCCTAAAGAGTTACTGCCACCCCAGGCAGGAATGGAAAAGGAGCCAGTTCCCTTACAGCACGGTGACAGAATTACAATAGAGATCTTAAAAGGCAAAGCTGAAGGTGGTCAGCCGGCTGCAGCACACTCAGCCCACACTGTGAAACAAGAAGAGATTGCTGCTACTGGCAAACTGTCGTCTAAGGAACTTCAGGAGCAAGCTGACAAAGAAATGTATTCCTTGTGTCTTTTAGCAACGTTGATGGGTAAGAGCAATTGAGGTCTGGTGGTATATCATAGTTGTGAGTATAAAATACTGAGGTTTTGTGGGGAGAAAAAACAGTGGTTACCATAAATACTTGATTCTGTACTTTAGGAGAAAATTATTTTCTTTAATGTTTTGGTATTATAAATATGATTATTGAGTGATTGTTAGAAAAACAACTACAAAATGAAAGTAGTTCCTCAACTGTCAGCAGATTATTTAGATGTACCAATATTTAAATAACATTTATTTCAAAAATTGTTTAAAAAACAAATGTATCTAAAGACCTTTCTTTTTCTCCCAGTCTGAACTCTTAGGCCTTTCTATTTGATCCTTTTTCATTTATTTTTAATTTCATTTTTTCATTTTCCTGCCTGTCATGTGATTTCAGGACTTCCTGTTTGATGAATTGCAGTTTCTGGTGTTTATAGTCTGCTCTCACCCAATAGCCTATCGCCTCCATTTCATGTTCTCCCTTTCCTTCGTCATGTTTTTCGTATGTGTACACAAGTTTTGTGTTTAATTTCATGGTTTAGTGACTGCCATAATTGCAGTGAATAGCTCATAAGAAACGAACAAAGATGGCAATGGGGTTAAAAATTTCTTTTTAATAATTTAGCATAAATTAAAGGAAAATATATTATCCGCTAAATACATAATTTCATCCTTTAGATGACTTGGGATACTGCTTCATGGTACATTTTTTTCATTATTGCTTAACCTTTGTCTTTTAAGTTGTTGTTAGCATGCTTTACACAAGTTTTGAAGTATGAAGTAAAATTTAAATGTTAGATGTTAGAAAGGCCTTAATTTTTGCTGAAACTAGAAGAATTCTAGCTAGAAAGGTGCTGGCTTTTGATTCTGTTTTCTCAGACTACTGAAAAGTACTGAATTGGGCCTTGGCCTTCTATAATGAAGATTTGTTATTACTGGTTTATTAAGTTGGGAGCCTATTAGTTAATGGGAGATCTAAAAACTGTACAAATTTTCAAGTTGATATTGTTGATTTTAGTTTGGCAGGCGTAAAAACTGAATTGGAGAAAATGACATAGGTATTTCCATATTTCTGAGATGCCGTGGTGTCTTAGAGACTGCATGGAATAGAGGAGTAGTTGTATGTATGGAATCAGAAGACACAATTTGACTCTTGTCCCTATTAATTACTAACTTAGTGATTTCACGAAAATTATTAACTCCCCAGCACTTCAGTTGCTTCTGTAGAAAATATCTCATGTAGTTGATATAAACATGGGTAAAATGTTCTTAGAACTCTGAAAAAAATTAAATAGCATCTTTACAAAATGTATAAAATTAGGTATAAAATGTTATAAAATAACATTTTAAAACTGACAATTTCTCAAGTTAAAAACAGGATAGTAATGTCTTTCTTTTTCTTTTGGTTTTTCGGGACAGGGTTTCTGTGTAGTCCTAGCTGTTCTGGAACTCACTCTGTAGAGCAGGCTGACCTCAAACTCACAGAGATCCACCTGCCTCTGCCTCCCAAGTGCTGAAATTAAAGGTGTGCAGCACTACTGTTCGACTGGTAATATATTTTATAATGAAAGTTATTAAAAATACCAGCTTATAATTTCTTTTAAAAAATTGATTTACGCTTTCTACATCCAATTTTCTGAGAACTAGAGGGTAATGAGTTCCCCAAGATACCACCTTCTCTTCTAATCCTGTCCCTCTTTTAATATTTATGTTGGTGTCCACAATGCATCTGATTATTTTTTTAGACTTTGTTTATTATAGATACAGTTTTCTGCCTACATGTATGCCTGCAGGCCAAAAGAAGGCGCCAGATTACAAATGGTTGTGAGCCATCGTGTGGTTACTGGGATTTGAACTCAGGACCTTTGGAAGAACAGTCAGTGCTCTTAACCACTGAGCCATCTCTCCAGCCCCTGCATCTGATTTTTTATATGTATGTATCTATTGCCAACACAGAATTTAAGTATAAAGGTATATTTTACTAATTTGAGAGAATTGTGCTTTAAGGACTAACACTAGCCTGGCATGGGGGTGCACACCTGTAATCCTAGCACTCCAAGCATTTGGGAACTTAAGGTGTGAAGATCATGAGCTTGTCTTGAGCCTTGACTGCGTAGCAGCACTCTGTCTGCAGTGATGACAACAGCAACAACAAAAGATCAGAACCCCAAACAAGCAAAGTACTATGACAGTGACTGCCCCTGTCCAAATATTAGTCATCTCTCTGATCGTTTTAATTATGTAGAGAAGATAACGCTTTAAAAGTAATGTGTTTGTAAAAATATTAGTTTTGGAAGACCATATATCAAATATAGAATATTTAGTAACTTGATGTTTAGATTGGCGATGCTAGAAAACAACAGGAGTTATTTAGAAAATTGCAAAAACAAAAAATTGGAAAAACACAAATTAGCTGCCTTTATATTTGTTTAGAAAATAGCTTCTCAAGCTTTACAATACTTATTTATTTATCTTGTCACTAATAGTTTTGAATATGTCCTCTAAAGGTTTGAGAGACTTGTTTACTATTCTAATTTATTTTTATATTCTATTCATTTTCCTTATAGCACCTATTACAAACTTAATGATATTATTTGTTTGTTTATTTGTACCTCCCTACACTGGATTTTAAGTCTACAAACAGTATAACCTGTTTTAATGAATACATTATCACAGACACATTGTATGATACCAAGAAGATGCTTACTGAGTGAATAAACAGAGATTGCTAGCTCATCGAAATGAATGTATGCTGTGAGCCTGAGACTATGTCAGAGGTACAAAGATGAATGAGATACAGTTCCTTCCTTTTATTAAGAAGGAAGGGTTTATTTGGGTTTATGGTTTCAGAGAGATAAGAGTTCATTATCATCATGGCAGGGAAGCATGGCAACCTGCAGGCGTGGTATCTGAAGCAATAAGCTGAGATCTCACTCTTCCCCCTGCCCCACCGCCTTCGAGACAGGGTTTCTCTGTAATAGCTTTGGCTGTCCTGAAACTTGCGTCTGTTCACCAGGCTAGACTTGAACTCAAAGGGATCTGCTTGCCTCTGCCTCCCAAGTGCTGGGATTAAAGGTGTGCACCATCACTACTCCCTGGCTAAGATCGTATTTTAAGATGGCAGCAGAAAGCAGAGAGCTATTGGGAATGGCTGGAGGAGACTTTAAACTTCCAAACCCTTGCCTAGTGAAGTACTTCCTCCAGCAAGACCACACTTCTAACCCTAGGAACAGTACCACCAACTGGGAACAATCAGTTGCTAGAGACTATGGGGACATTTCTTATTCATATCATCACAACTTGCCAGAAGGGTGTCTACTAAGGGAATTGCCTGTTTTTATAGCTTTCATTAAAACATGACCAGCCTTATTTTCTATCAACATAAAAATGATAAACCCCAAAGATAACCAATATAGCATTTAAAAAACTCATTTGAGATTATGCACATATATCCACATATATATCTCTAAATATCTATCTATATAGAGATATTTGGAGATTCGTGAAACGTGCTGACTTTTAATAGCTAGGAATATGTGTTTTTCTTTTTTTTGAGGGTGGTTTTGTTTGTTTTTTTAAACTCATAGCTTCAGTTTGTTCCATTTATCATGGTGGGGAGGATGTAATAGGCACAACTTATATCATGGAGGTCATGAGACAGAAAAGCACTGTTCTGAGTTTTTATTTGTTTTTGTGGTGCTAGGATTGAACCTGGGACCTTACCTTGTTTTGTTTTTAAGATCAATATTCATTAAATAGATTTTGTATGTATATCAACAAAATAATACATAGTCTACTCAGTATGGGCATTCATGGAGCTAGTCACAGTTGCTTTGAATCATATGATGGTAGTATAAAATACAGCAGTATTTTTTCTGTAATATTTCACATGTGTTTTTAATCCATTTTATTCAGACCACTGGAGTTTATCGAACTTAATTTTTAACAGACTGCCATCTTCGTATAGTGTTTAAATCAACCCAATTATGGCTTTGTACAACATGTTACTACAATTCCTTGTAGACCAAGTATTTGTGTTTTGTTTTATGGTAGCTATGGTGGATATGGTCTACTATAAGAATTTGGCTGATTTTCTTTTTTCTTAGTATTATATTTTATTTTCTGATTATCATGGCTTTATCAGGAGGTAAAGATAGGGGCTAGGTGAAAAACAAGATTTGTCTGTAGTTTACTTAAAATGTGATTTTATGTCAGTTTACTACCAGCTTTTTGAGAAAATAGAGAAGTTTGTTGGGCTTTATGACACTGTTTTTCTTCCTGAAAGGACTGTGACTTTTTACTATGTAGTTTTAAAATATAGGACCTACTTGGATCAATCCCCAGCACCCAAAAGCCTCATAACACTTTGTAATTTCTTTTTTATGTATTGGTGAATGTGGTACTGATAGTTGAATCTAGGGCCTCACGTATGCTTAGGAAGCATGCTTCTGCTTGGGTAGAGTTTCCAAAATCACATGAGAACTCAGATTTTTTTTTTAGGTGACATTGGATTGCTTTATTATCTCTATATTTTTCTTCAAATGCTGGGTATAAGTTTGAAATCTAGATCATGCTTCTTCTTATTGTTACTCTTTATGTGCCATTGGATGATTCTACTTATTTATATGTGGTACATTTATAGTAAGAATAGTCATAATATGAAGTTGATGCATATAGATGGGTCTTTACATATACAATACAGGAGATGATTTATGTAATTATGCTTTGAAGATTTAAGTTAATCACTTTCTGTGACTTAGCCATTTGATATATTTTACTTACTTTTATTTTTCTTCCAAAGAATTCTGATATTTATAAAATAAGATGTCATAGTTCTTAACATTGTACTTCCCAGGGGAAAAAAATTAATAATCATTACATTCATACAGACTCCTGTGTGTGCACATTCTTGTACATGATTGGGTTTGTGGTCCATGGATATGCATAATAAATGCATCCTTTAACACTTAATGGTAACACTAAAAACTAGATTTACTTAAGGGACTGAGCATTAAGTAGAATCAGGGATATGTTTCTTAGAATAGTTTTCACTGAACTGGCAAGATGGCTCAGCAGGTAAAGGCACTTGCTGCCAAGCCGGAAGACTTGAGTTTGATCCTGAGCAACTGATAAAAGGAGAGAACTGAATCCTGAAGATAGTTCTCTGTGGGATTTGAGCCTTGCCCTCCAAATAAATACATGTAATTAAACAACAACAACAAAAACATAACCTTTAGAGACTGTTTTGAGTATTGATAAAAGCAAATGTTTAATGTAGGAGGAGCAGAAAGTTGGTAAATGAATGCCTTTAACAGTCTTTCTAATAGAAACTTCATTTTAGTTCAGACTTAGTTCTCAAAAATTGTTTATTTAAGATCTAGGAATATAGTTCAGTTGATAAAATGCTTGTCTGGCATGCATGAAGCCCCAGCTCTGCGTAAAACTAGCTATGCTGGTACACGCCTGGTTTGTAATCTCATCACTGAGTGGGTGGAGGTAAGAGGATCTGTAATAAAAGGTCATTTCCAGCTGTGTGGTGAGTGTAGGCCCACTTAGGTGACATGAACCTAGTCTCTAAAACCAATAAACAAATAAATAACTAGCACTATTCATTTCACTATTTAGTTCACTAAGTTTTAAATTTTTTATTACATTTATTTATTTTGTGCATGTGCTGCTGGGTACACGTGGAAAACAGGACAGCAACCTGTGTGAGTTGATTCTCTCCTTCCATGTGGGTCCGAGGGACCAAACTCAGGTTGGCAGGCTTGTCAGCAAATGTATTTATCTATTGAGCCACCTTGCAAATCCAAGTTCAGAGTTTTAAGTATTTGAGTCTTTAAAATATATTTCATATGGGAGGTGGGTAGGTGGGTAGGTAGAGCATTCATTGTCTGTAAGTCTAGTGCTGTGGTGGGTGGAGCCCCAAGGATCATTTACACTCTAGCTTCAGTGACAGAACAAGGTAGAGAGTGATAGAGCAGGACCTTGCTGTCCTCCTCTGACATTTGTGTGTCTGCACACATACACAACCCAGACATGCATTCCATATATGTGTGTGTGTGTATACACACATTATAATTACACACACATAATTTCATATAGGATATTAAGAGTTTTTAGTTTGTTTTCAAGTTGCAAAGTAGAAACTTCAAATTGACTTTTACTTAATATATTTTAATTTTGACTGATTTAATAACAATGCATTTGTGTGGTAAGGTTCAGTACATCTGTTCACTGTGTAATGATCAAATCAGGGATATTGGCTTATTTATCACCTCAGACATATAATTTCCTGGGTTGGGAACATTAAAATACTTGTCTGTTAGCCATTTTGAAATATACAGTTAGTTGTTTTCAACCATAACTAACATACTATGCTGTAGAATATTGAGTTATTCCTCTTAAAACCTGGTGTTGTAGTGCACACCTACAATTACTGCACGCTTGAGGTGAGGTAGGAGTATTACTGTCAGTTTGAGGCCGGACTAGGCTATATTTCTAAGTTAAACTGGGTCAAAAAACCTTTTTAAAAAAGTTATTCTTCTTGTACTGCAATATTATAACACCTACTAGCTATTTTATCTGAATCTCCCCCTTCCCAGATTTTCTCCAAATTGCCATCAGAAATATTTATAGTTAGAAAATTGGAATAATGACTTTTCAAAAACATTTATATTCATTTGTGCACCTGTGTCCCTGTGGAGGTCAAAGGACAATTTGTGGGAGTCAGTTCTCTCCTACCATGTGGGTCCCAGAAACAAATGCAGGTTCTTGGTCTTGGAATTGCTCTAGCCACTCAGAACTATTAGCCAGCCTATGGTAGCCTTTCAAAAATTCAACTCTATTTTATTCTTAGAAAAATATATATTCTTGGGACTGGAGAGATGGTTCTGGTTAAGAGCACTGGCTTCTCTTCCAGAGGTCCTAGTTCAGTTCCCAGCACCCAATCCCATGGTAGCTCACAGCCATCTGTAATGGCATCTGATGCCCTCCTCTGTCATGCAGGCATACATGCAAATAGAGTACTAATATACGTAAGTAAATAAATCTGAAGAAGAAAAGAAATGTATATTCTTTTTTATTTTATTATTTATTTTTAGAACTATATATTCTTAAAACATCTCTTTAACATAAATTTAAAAAATTAAAATCACTTCTCAAATAGAAAAAAAAGCATTACAGTGAGAAGAAAATCATCCGGAATACTACTGCTATATGTGTCTTCTGTTTAAAGAGGAGAACTGAAGGCTGGAGGAGGGGCTCCAGAAGAAGACCGCAGAAAGAGGTGATTTATGGTGCTGCATGCACTTTGCCATCTTCACATGTTGTGCATCAACTAGGAATATTTTACTGTTATACCATGAAAAACAACTAGCTCTAAAGCTAGTTAGGAGACTATCACAGAAAAATGTGTTGATATAATGGAGACTTTACCATGAAATGCCTCTTAAGAGTTTGTCCTATTGAGATGGAGCCACTTTTTTTTGTTGCAGAGTTTGACTTATTAGAGTATTGGAAATAGGTAGTGCTGCTGGTAGTTACCTTTTACAGATCCGCTGCTCCCAGAGGACGGTTATTCTACTTCAAATTTTTCCCCCTCTCTGAGTTGTTTTTAGGCATTGTTCCCTTTCAAGGGAAAACCTCTTTTCCTTTTTTCTTAATGTTGTATATTAGTGTTTTGCTTGCATGTATATCTGCACCATTTGTGTGCCTGGTACCCACAAAAGCTAGAAGAAGGTGTCAGATCCCCTGGAACTAGAGAAAGCTGATTGTAAGTTGCCAGTTAGGTGCTGAGAATCAAACCCAGGTCCTGTAGAAGAGGAGCCAGTGCTCTTCCGTGCCATCTCTCCAGCCGGAGGGTGGGGGGGAGGGAAAAACTTCATTTGTGATACCCATTCATTGTGTTTGTTCAACCAGTATTAAGAATGCAGTTGTTCAGCCCTGTGCCAGGTCCTGGGAATAGAAAGTCTGATATGCCACTGACCTTTCCCTGAGTCTGAAAACCTTTTAGTTTAGAAGAAGAAAGAGAAAAAGTAAACTAAATTATCAAGCTATGACAGTGACCTTGATGTGTGTGTACATATTGACATCAAAGTATTACCCAATCAGACTGTATAGAGAAGTGGCACTTAAATAGAATTCTATACTTTATTTTTTTGTGTGCTTATTTAATTTTGTATTTGTGTGCACACATGCACATGCTCTGCAGCACATATGTGGAGGCCAAAGGACTGCTTGGGAGAGCTGGTTCTCCTCCCACCATGTGGGTGCAGGGATTGAACTCAGGTTGTCAGGCTTCAATAAGTGTACCTTTACCAGATAAGCTATTGTTGAATTTTAAATTGCCTTTTAAGGAATATGTAACAATTATTGGCCTTTAGGAAACTGGAACAGTTTGTGTTGCTTCATAAAAATCAAGGAAGAGGGAACTGAGTTGATGGTGAATGCCTATAATTCCAGCATTCAGGAGCTGGGAGAAAGGATGATTGGGAGTTCTAAGCTAGTCTCAGCTACATGGTGAGACCCTGTCTCAAAATAACAAAACAGTCAAGGTAAGGCGTGATATGAGGTTGGTAGAGAAGGACCAGTTCTTACTGTAGTATAGAAAAGGAGGTCTTGGACTTTGATCTGTATTCTTTTCTCTTTTCTTCCTCTTTTTTTTTTTTTAGATATTGTCCTGTAGCTCACACTGGCCTTGGGATTCCTCACGTATCTGAGGATTACCTTTGAACTAGCTTTTCCTCAGTGTGTGAGGTTTAGCACTGCATGAACAAGGGAGTTGGAGAGGACAAGACTCAAGGGAAAACCAGTTGAGAAGGAGGCAGTGGTCTAGGCAGGAGACAGACAGTAGTGATATAGATGGAGAAGATGCTGTGGAGAGCTGTATGAGGCTGTGGTGGAATTGTACAAATATCCTGATCTCTGGTCCCCTTTCTTGATTCTTTTACCAATAAAGATAACTCATTGGAGGTACGCTTCTAGTAAAGGAAACAATTTGTCTGTTTTCTATAGCCAGTTGATGCCATACCTATGCAGGACTGTGAATAGGGCCATCATGTTTGTCTTAATATGATTTGAGTCTAACGGATGTTTAATTTTAAGGATATGTATAAACTTTGGATTGGTATGCAGGATTCAGCCACATATTAGCTATGTGATCTTGGGGTAATTATGTAAGCGTTCTGAGCTTGTTTGCTTGTAAGTGAGGTAGAGAAAGCCTGCTTGTGATAGTAAAAGAAGCTTTAAAAGTGCATTCTCAGCTCAGAGATAGGTAGTTAAGAGAGGCTTGGCTGGTGTTTATACTTCGTTTAATTGAGGAATGATGGCAGTATTTCTCTTACTGGGATAAAAATTAGTTCTTGGAGAATAGAGAGTGGAAAAAACCTTACTCTTAATGTATAAAATTATACACATATACACTACATAAACAGTATAGCATAGCATAGCTTCTGTGCTATTCAAATGCCATGGGGAATGGGCTGATTAGGAAAATAATGTCTGAATCACCTTTATAGGGAGATGATGAAAACAAATGCATGGTCTGCTTAAATACGACATAGTCTGGAATATGAACTGCTAAGAAATGTAACATTTTTCTCAGTGTAGTATATAGGTGCTCACTTTAGCAACTGTTCACATTCTTCCCCCTAAAACAAAACAAAGACCCCACAAGTAAACCAGCCTCAAACTTTGCAACCCCATACTTGTTGACGTTTTCCAAATAAATTAATATCCTTGAGTAGTTTAGAAAAACTGTGACCATTTGGGATAAGAATGACCATAATTAAGTGAAATATGATGTTTGGTAAGCTTACCAGTGTAGCTTCTACTAGGAGTTATCAATATTTTTGTGATTGGGGGATTTGATAATTTAAATCAAAATTTTCTATATGTCTTCACTTGAGTCATTTTGGTAATAGTATTATATTCTTAGTAAATAAAGTATTTGTGTAACTGAATGTTCAGGTTAACTGAAGGTTCAAATGACAAAACAAGGCTTTTAAAAGTTTATGTTTAAAACTAGTTTACTGAAAATAACTTTTAGCTGTTAGACAACTTCATTTCCTTCTTTATGGTGTGGGAAAGGATGGTAGACATGTGATTAATTAGTATCATCAGTGAGTTCATTGCAAAACTCAGTTTCTGCTGTATAATTTTCTAGTAGGAAAGACAAAAATTAACCCATTATTCCTATTGTTATTAAAGTGAACTAAGTTCCTTGATAATGATATCATGTGTTCCTTAACAGATAGAAAATAAAGGTATAAAGAAGCAGCACATAGGCATAGCCATACTTCTATTCTTCCATTCTTTGATGCTTTCGAATGTGAAAATCTTTTCCCCCATGCCTTCCCCCTTTTTTGCTAGGAATTGAACTCTGAGCCTTGGACATGCTGAGTATGTGTTTTACCACACAGAATTTGCACTCCAGCTCTGTTGTTCTCAGTTTTTTATTTGAAACCTTGATGTATTTTGTGAAATAGTAGTTTGTTCATGAATGCTTTATAGTTTTTTGAAGATTGTTTTGGTATATTTAATATTTTTCCCTTAAATTTATGTTTTCTAATTCAACATTAGAATAACAAAAGGCAATTACCTATGTTCAATCTGCCTACTTATTTTTTTCTCTTGCCATTTCTTTTTCTTTTTATTAACTTTTCACACACACACAATATGCACACACTGTACAATTTTATATTCTAGTTAAAAATGAGTATCTTTTTATAATCTTTTCTGTTCCTGCCCAGAGTTTACAGGCAAGTCTCCCTTGAGATACACTGAGACTTCAGATATATTTTGTTTAATATTCTTAGTATTGATTGGTGCAGTTTTAAAGATACTTTTGTTAGCTTCTTTGTTTAAAAATTGAAAGAACTTACTAAAAATTTCAATTGTTATCATATCTTGAAAAGTGACGTGTCTAGGCTCTTCTGTGACAGCACTTGGCAATAGCTCCCACCGTCACATCGGTCATTTTTTGGTGTGCCATTGTATCATATCTGTGTTGTGCTCATTCTGGATCTTGGCCTTGCAATCTCTGTTCAAGGCTAATCTGTGTTAATGCAATCTTGGGTGGCACTCTTTTGTCTGTACTTATACTTTGTCTGTTTTGTCTTTCAGGAGAAGACGTATGGTCTTATGCAAAGGGTCTTCCTCACATGTTCCAGCAGGGTGGTGTATTCTACAATATTATGAAGAAAACTATGGGTATAGTTAAATTGTGATTTTATCTTTGGATAATGTTTCTAAAGGCATATGCTGCCAAGCCTGACAGCCTTAGTTCCAATCCCTGGGACCCACATGATGGGAGAAGAGAGCCAACTCCATAGTTGTCCTCTGAGTTCCACATTTGCACCGTGGCACACGTGTGCATACATGCACACACATACGTATACACAAAATAATATTTGGAAAGAACAATCAAATGATATTTTATTAAAAATACTAACACCTGAGTATAGTATTAAAAATAGTGACAGCTGGGCTTAGTACCACAGGTCTGTAGTCCAAATTGGGTGTTGATAATTGGGAAACTGCTCGAGCCCAGGAATTCCCAGCCAGCCTGCACAACATTATGAGATACCCACTTTTTATTTTTAAAGATTTATTTTAAATTATGTGTGTATACGTGTGTGTGTGTGTGCATGTGCATATGAGTGCAGCTCTCTTAGACACCAAAGGAAGGTGTTGGGATTCCCTTGAGCTGTAGTGATGGGCTTTATTACTATTGTGTATATGGTTTGTGGGCGTGCGAGAGAGAGAGAGAGACAGAGACAGAGATAGTACGTATGTGAGTCTGGGTGTCACACGCCACAGCTTGTTTGTGGTCAGAGGATAACTTTAAGGAGTCAATTCTTTTTATCCGCATTGGGTTCCAGGCATCGAACTCAGGTTGTCAAGCTTGTTTGGTAAGCACTTTTCATCTGCTGAGTCATCTTGCCAGCCCAGAGACAGGTTTATCGAGACATATACAGAGTAAAATTCACATTTCATGGGGATACCGGTACAAATTAAGTATTATAGACCCAGAATATGTGGAACCAGAAGCATTTGGGGTTTGGGAGAACTTAGGAACACTTTACATGTACACAATGAGCTATTTTGTTAATAGAACTCAAGTAAAAATTTTATTTATGTGACATACCTGCCTTAAACACATTGCCCGAAGATTATTTTATATAATGTCATTAAGTCATTTTGTGCTTTGAAGTCAGTTTCACAGTGTGGAATCTTCTACTTGTTGCATTATTTTGTGCTGAAAAAAATTGCTGAAAGTGCTTTTAGGTTTTGGCACACTATGGATTTTGGATTGTTGGATTAGAAGTGCTCAGAACCTGTGTATTCACTTTATACACTATATATGGATTTTGAGAAACATGCAGTCATGTCTCCAGAGCTAGTTCCAGGACAGACTCCAAAGCTACATAGAGAAACCCTGTCTCGAAAAACAAAACAAAATACAAGAATATTTTCTGTCACTCCAGATTTTTAACCAACCCCCGTTTTCTAGTCCTCACACACTGGCAACCATTGATTTGTTTTCTGAGTTTTTTACTTTCCCTTTTCTTAGTGCTGCACTAGGGTGACTTTTTGTGTGTGGCTCCTTTTGTGTAACATAGGTGTTAGTAAACTAGCCGGAGGGACTTGTGTCATTTGTTACCTATGTTACTTGTGAAGTTTTACTGGCATGTAGCCATCCTCACGCCTACATACTGCTTGTTGTTCCTTTTGCAGTACAGTACTAGAGTTGAATAGTAACAGAAACCTTACGGTCCACTGTAATCAAAATATTTATCACACTGTCCTTAGAGAGAAAAACCGTTTTCTGTTTTGTTTTAATTATATAAGGGATTTTTATTTTTGCATGTGGAGGTCAAATATCTATGATCTGGCAATAGCCATCTTGTTAGCAAAGCCCTGAGGCAGTATAGAGCATAGCATAGCAAGAAACTGGCAGTGTATGTGTCCCATTTCTGTTTTAGTGTATATTGGCAGGTATTAGTAGCTGATTTCATTTGCATTACTACTGAATAATGTTTCATTAATTGGATATCACATTAAACAAATTAATAATTGGGTCTGGAGAGATGACTCAGCAGTTGATTAAGAGTGCTTTTTGCTCTTGCCAGATGTTCCATGTTCAGTTTCCAGGACCCACTTTGGGTAGCTCCCAAGCCTCCAATGTCCTTTTTTGGCCTCCACAAACAGTCTTATACATGGAGTGTAAAGTCACAGACACATACACAGAAATTGAAAAAAAGACGTCAACGAAAAGACATTGAACTGTTTTAGTTTTTAACTACTCTGAATCTAGTCCCTATAAACATTTATCGTTTATATACAAGTTCTTATTTATTTATTATTATTTATTTTATCCTATTTTATTTTTTGAGATGAGGTTTCTCTGTGTAGCTCTGGCTTTCCTGAACTCACTCTGTAGACCAGGCTGGCCTTGAACTTAGGAGATCCACCTGCCTCTGCCTCTTCCAGTGCTGGGATTAAAGGTGTGCGCCACTGCTCCTGGCTCCATGCAAATTTTTTATTTCTCTTTGGTAAATACTTAACGGAATATAAAGTCATATGGTTAGTCTGTATTTGTCGTTATAAGACACTTCCATGACTGGGGAAATGACTCTATTGGTACGTAAGTTTGTGGCTCTGAGTTCAGATCTCCAGTACTCATGTAAAAAGCAGGGCATGGTGCCATGTGCCTGTAGCTTTAGTAAAGACAGAAGTATTTCTGCAACTGGCTGGTCAGCCAGTCTTGCCAAGTCAGCAAGCTGTGGAATCAGTGGAAAGAATCCTGTCTGGAAAAAATAAGGTGAGAATGAGAGGAAGATAGCAACATTGATCTCTGGCTTCTACATGAACACAC
Source organism: Ellobius talpinus (assembly GCA_001685095.1). Lineage (NCBI taxonomy): Eukaryota > Metazoa > Chordata > Mammalia > Rodentia > Cricetidae > Ellobius > Ellobius talpinus. Next base: position 19,024 of record LOJH01003469.1, on the reverse strand, counting down.
ATATGTGCACACACGCCCACATGAACATGTACACATACTGTTCGACTCTCCCTCTCTCTCTCTCACACACACACACATATTGCTCTCTCTCTTTCACTCTCTGACACACACACACTCAGTCACTCACTCACAGAAACGTCTACATCATTTTCCAAAGTGATTAGACATTTTTCATTTCTATTAGCACTATGTGAAAATTCCACTTGTTTTAGATCTGTGTTGGCATTTGGTAGTGTCACTTTTGTGTATGTGTGCCTGTGCTTGTGTGTATGTTCAGGTACACTTTTTGTTTGGGCATGTATTCACATGTGTATGCATGTGGAGGCCAGAGGGCAGCTACTTCAAATGTTCTTAAAGAGCTGCCCACCTTGATTTTTGAGACCATGTCTTTCACTGACCTAGAGTTCATCAAATAGGCTAGGCTGGCTGACCTGTGAGTTCCAACTCACAGATTCTCCTGTCTTTGCTGCCCTAACGCTGGGATTATATAAGTATACCACCATTCCTGTCTCTTTTACATGGGTTCTGAGGGCTTAGACTTGGGTTCTAATGCTTGATGGTAAGCACTACCAGTTTTTGTTTTTAGTTGAAAATTTTGTAATTTTAAATTAGGTGTATGTGTATGGGTCTGTACATGTGAGTGCAGGTGCTGTAGAGGTCAGATTCCTCCAGTCCTCTTAATTAGACAAACAGGCACCTAAAAAGGGTCTTGGGAACCAAACTCAGGTTCTCTGCAAGAGTCCTCATGGCTGACCACTGAGCCAGCTCTCCAGCTCCAGTTGTTTTTGGTTTTTTTTGTTTGTTTGTTTAAGACAGAGTCTCACTGTATAACCCTACCTGGTTTGGAACTTGCTATTTAGACTATGTTGGCCTGAAACTTAGAGATCTCCTGTCTCTGCCTCTCTTAACACTGAGATGAAACTGTACCACTTGACCTAGTTCTTGTTCTTAAAAAAACAAACAAAAATTTTTAATATATGGATAGCACTAGCCATAGTGATTTATTAAATTGCATTTAAATACAATAAAGTGATATTGGTTACCTTTTGACGTATTTTTCTTTTTCCCACTCAATGTTAAATAAGTTTTATATTTTACTATTAAGTTTTATGTGTGTTTTAGGCACATGTCATTGATCAGATGAATGTTTAGCAAATATTTTCTTATAGTCTGTAATTCATCTTTTCATTCTCTTGATATCTTTTGAAGATCTTTGATATATTTTGAAGTTTTTAAATTTAGATAAAGTCCAGTTTAGTAATTTTTCCTTTTATGGTTCATGCTTTTTATGCCCAATTCAAGGTCATTAATATTGTATTCTCTGTCTTATAGATTTAGGTTTTTATATTTATTTTCAAATATATTTTGGGTATTACAAGATGTTGTAAGTAAGCCAGGTGGTGGTGGCACACACTTGTAATCCCAGTACTCAGGAGGCAGAGACAGGTGGATCTTTCTGAGTTCAAGGACGGCCAGGACTGTTACACAGAGAACCATGTCTCAAAAAAAATGTTGTAAGTATTACAAGAAGCTAATTTTTGATAGGTTGCAAAAGTATAAATCAAGGTTTATGTTTAGTTGTGGATGTTGCTCTTTTACTATTGAAAAACATGCATCTTATTCATTAGATTATTTTGATACCTTTTCACTAATTAATGAGTTACATACTTGAAAAGGGTAAATTATATCATATGCAAACTATACCTAAGTAAATTTGCTCTTAAAGTCACTTGAAGCCAAGTGAGCTATAGTCAGCAGCTGCTCAAGTTGAGACACTCAGGAGATTACAAGTTCTAGGCCTAGCTGGGAAACCTAGCAAGACCTTGTCTCAGAATTAAAAGGGTGGAGAATGTAACTTAGAGTAGTTGCCTAGTATAAGACCCTGGGTTCAACTCTTAGTATTGCCAAATTACCCAAAACCAAACAAAAACTCAAGCAAATTTGCTGTATTCTAGAGTTTTTTTCCCCTTCTGTGTTTTGTCTCTCCTTTCCTTAGTGCCATGACTTGAGTATTGTATTTTATAGTGATTCTTAAAATAAATCAATATATTCCCTGTTTCCCCTGAAAAAAATTTTTTAGGTGGGTGGGATTCTGGTTCCTTCCTTGTTAATCCATACAAACTTTAGGATCAGGTTGTTGATTTCCTCAACAACAAAAAAAATCTGCTGGGATTATTTTGTTTAAATGTGATCTCATTCACTATATAGACAATTTAGGAACACTGGACGGCTTAACAGTACTCTTTCCAATTTATGAAACTGTTGTTTCTCCATTTACTTTCATTCGAATTTTGTAGTTTTAGCATATAGACCTTACAGTTATTTTATTCTTGGATTTAAAAAAGCCTGTTATAAGAGATGCTTCTTAAAATTTATTATTGTTTATTGCTAGTAACTAGAAATAAATTTGGTTTTCATGTTAATGTTGTACCCTGTGACCTTGCTAAGCTCATATATTCTTCTAGCTTTTTAGAAGGCTTTTTCTTTCCAGAATTGTGTAGGTCAACACGTCTTTTGAAAATAAAAGATATCTCTTCCTTTTTTTCTTTATTAATTAATTTATTATTTTACATCCCAGTTACAGTTTCCCCTCCCTCTTCTCCTATTCCTTCCCCCCACTTCCCCTCAGCCACTCCTCTATTTCTGTTCAGGAAGGGCTAGGCCTCCCATGGGCGCCTGTCAAGTTGCGGTAAGGCTAAGTATATCTCCTGAATTAAGGCTGGGCAGTGCAATCCAGTAGGAGGATACGGTCCCAAGAACCAGCCAAGTTAAGGGTTGCTCCTGCTTTCATTGGTAGGAGTCCCACAATAGACCAAGCTACACAACTGTCACATGTATGTAGAGTCCCATTTAGGCTCTCTGGTTGTTGCTTCAGACTCTGAGCTCCTATGAGCCAGGTTAGTTGTTTCTGTGGGGTTTTTTGTGATGACTTTTTCACCTTTAAGTCTTTTATTGCTTCTTCTTGCTTTATTGAAGTGGCTAAGATTTTTAGTTCAGTGTTGAATAGAAATGACAAAGAATATAATGCCTTCTTGAAGGGAAGCATTCAGTTGTTTTCATGGATGTGTCTTATATCCCTTCCATTCACCTTTTTTTGTGTATGTGTGTGGTTTTGGTTTTTCGAGACAAGGTTTCACTGTGTAGCCCTTGCTGTCCTGGAACTCACTCTGTAGATCAGGCTGGCCTCAAATTCACAGAGATCCACCTGCTTCTGCCTTCCAAGTCCTGGGATTAAAGGTGTGCACCACCACGCCTGACTACTTTCCTTCTTTTTGCTGACTGGTCTGGCTAATGGTTGGCTTATCAGTTTTATTGGTCTTTTTCAAAGAAACAACTTTTGGATTCATAGGTTTTCTCTTCCCTTATGCTTGCTTTATATACGAGATATGAAGGAGGATTTAAAGCTAATTCTTTTTCTAGATCTAATTCCCTTGTGGGTTTTTTGTTGTTATTTAGTGGTGGATAGATACATAAAATATAATCAATATTGAAAGTGATAAATTTAATGTGAAGTGTCACAGCTTCCATTTTGAATGCCAGTTCTATATGTTCATTTAAAAATTTTGTTTTTATTTACAGGTTTTTATTAATAGTTTTTAAAGTTTTTTTTCCTTCTAGTTTTCTAAGTAGAAGCTTGACTATAAAATTTCTTTGTTTTCTAGTTACAAACATTATTTAAAATTTTATTTATGTATGTGTGTCCATGTGTGGACATGCATGTGTCATTGTGCATGTCTGACAAAGGACAACTTTTGGAAGTTAATGCCCTCCTTCCACATTGGAATCTAGGAATCAAACTCAGGTCATCAGACCTGTCTTGCAAGTGCTTTTATTTTTTGAGCTTTTTTGAACCCTGAAATAATTTTTAAAATGTTAAGTATAGCATTGAGACTTGGATAAGAATAATGTATTCTACAAATGGTGTTGAGACAGCAGGATGTTCACGTGAATGAAAGCGGGGCAGTGGTGAAGCAGAGTCTGCTGGCCATTCCTTCAGGCTAGCCTTATCCTGCTTCCTTCACCTTCTGGGTACTGGGATTAAAGGCATGAACACCATGTTAAAAGAGAGAGAGAGAAAAAAAGAAAGCCACTTAGACCAGATCTCTGACTTGAATATTTTCTTTCTTTGATTTGTATGGTTTGGCAAGGCCTGAGGATATGCATAGTGGCAGCTCTCAGCTCCTGAGCTATAGCTCTGGCAACTTCAATTTTTTTCTCAGTTGACTATGCCAGAAGCATATCAAGAGAAATTTCTACCTGTATTTTTATTAATTGACATTTTGCCTACTATTGAAATTACTATTTGTTTGAAATTATAATTTAAATTTAGTAAATAAATAAATATTTTCTTACATTGTGGTTGGTTTTGTTGTTTTGTAATTCAGGTGTTTCTTTAAATTTCCTTTCCTAACTTTGCTGTAGGATAATGATTTCATGTATATATTCCCCATTTCTGGGAGAACTATTTTAAGTTCTTACTAATGTTCTTTTTTGTAGTAGAATAAGTTATTTTCTAGCAAATCATTTTTGGAAAGCGGTTTATCTATTCATTACTACCAGAAACTCACTATTTTGGCCATAAATGTCTTTGCTATGCTTTTACTAGTATTTATTGTAACTAAGATTTTAATTTGTTACATATCTTTCCTTTTTTTTTAGGCATGGCTGATGGCAAACATTGTACTTTTCCACATCTACCTGGCAAAACCTTTGTTTATAATGCTTCTGAAGATAGACTGGAGTTGTGTGTCGATGCTGCAGGACATTTCCCCATTGGTCCTGATGTTGAAGATTTAGTTAAAGAGGCTGTAAGTCAGGTTCGAGCAGAGGCTACTACAAGAAGTAGGGAATCAAGCCCCTCACATGGGTTATTAAAACTAGGTAGTGGTGGAGTAGTGAAAAAGAAATCTGAGCAACTTCACAATGTAACTGCCTTTCAGGGAAAGGGGCATTCTCTAGGAACTGCATCTAGTAACCCGCACATTGATCCCAGAGCTAGGGAACCTCTGGCTGTTAGAAAGCATAATCCAGGGACAGATTTTAGTAGTAGTTCCATTAAAACAGAGCCTCCTGTGTTCACAGCTGCTCCTAGTAACAGTGAGCTTATTCGAATAGCTCCTGGAGTAGTAACAATGAGAGACGGCAGGCAGCTTGATCCTGATGTGGTTGAGGCCCAGCGAAAAAAATTGCAGGAAATGGTTTCTTCTATTCAGGCTTCAATGGACAAGCACTTGCGGGATCAAAGCACAGAGCAGACACCATCTGATCTTTCTCAAAGAAAAGTAGAAGCTGTGAGTTCTTCTGTGAGGCCTGGGAGTCTTCAGACTGGCTTGCCTGAACCTTTTTCTTTAACTGGTGGCACTGAGAATTCGAATACTGAAACAACTGATAGTCGTGTGGCAGATACACTGGGAGCAGCATTTGCCATAAGGTCAAAAGCACAAAAAGAAAATTCTATGGAGGAACCAGAAGAGATGGATAGTCAAGATGCTGAGACATCTAACACAACTGAGCCAATGGATCACTCTTGATTTAATTAGAGGCTAATAAAGGCAGAATGTTTATTGTGAATATGTAATATTTGTTGGCTGGGCCACATAACTTGAGTAGTCATTAAAAATCTTGTACGTATATAATTCAAAGATTATATCTTGTTATTCAGTGCATGATAGCAACTGTGTGATTGGCAATAGCTTTTAATATACTGCTGCCCAGGCTGGCTCTGAATTCTTGTAAATTAGTTTAGATCTATTGAAAGTTTCTTCCATATATGTGCTTCATTGGAAGTTCTTTGTCATTTTAATTCCATGAAAGTCTTAATTTTCAGACATGAAAATTCTCTTGCTAAATGTTTGGTTTCTGCAAAGACCAGAATTGAAGAGGAAATGAGAGTTTGTACATGCTGTCATCAAGGTAGCCATCTTACATGTCATGAAAATGTCGATTCCAAGTTTATCTGAACTAAATGTATCTTAAAATACATAAAACAGTTTATTAGAGTACTTAAAAGTTATAACATTTTAGAGACAGCTATTGTTGGTAAAAATATCTTGATGGTAGAGTGTAATGATATAACATTTACCTGATTTGAGCTAAGTTGGGAAGAACGATCTATCCTAGAATGATAAAGTCAGTGTGATTCATTTAGTTGGTCTGAGCCAATATGGCCAGTTGTGTGCTCTTGTTGATAATATGTTGCCATTATTTTTTTAATCTTGGCCTTGTCAAGTTCCACCTATTATTTTTTTAATCTTGCATAAAAGAGAATTACAGTTTGTTTTAGAAAATTTAAAAATAATGGTAGAAGTAGTTAATTTCTAACTATGTCAGAGTCACAGAGAATTTTATCTTTATGAGTGGGTTACATTGTTCTACAGTTTTGACACAGTGGTGTTTAAGCCTGTATATGCTAAATGTCTCTGAGCCCCTTTGAACCAAAAATGTTTCCTTTTCTTCTTAGATTTTCTATAAGATTTTCTTTTTGTTGGCTTCACTTGAGTTTGGATGCATAGTTTACTCCAACATACCATGAGCAACTGAGCATTTGCTTAAACATTGCATTCATGAGCTCTTCAGTGCCAGTTTCCTCGAAGCAGCTTTCATGCTTATTCTTTAAAAGCAGAGTATATACTCCTGAGATTGGAACTGCACTATTGTAGTCTGTGCTACAGGTCTGTATTTGTAAATATATTCCAGTCCATCATCTTCCTTTGTTTACTGAAATTAAGTTGAATTTGAATGGATGAAAGACAAATGTGTGTTAATATAATCTCTTAGAGCATTCAAAGCCTGGCTGTCTCTGTTTGCACATGTAACAGATGCAGAACTGTTTGTAATTCTAAAAAACTATATGTCAGAAAATATATTATCAGGTATTTAAAAATCTCTACATGTTCATTTGAAAGGGATGTAAGTTGTACTTTAACTTTTTCTAGATAAGGGAGGTTTTGGTATTTTTTTTCTGTGACAGTATCTTTAACTAAATCCAACTACTAATTACCCCACGTGTTGAAAAAGGAAGGAATGGAGAATCTAGATGTTTTACAAATATAGCTAAGGTTAAGATAATGTATAGCACACCACACCACACACACACCCTCTGGATTAGTATCATATCACATGCTTCGCAGTATTTTATCTCCATCTATTTATCACCATTCGTCTGTTTTACTTTCATACATCTTTATATCAAAGTATCAGGAAAATTTAGAACTTTTGTATTGTTTGCTAGTTTTGCATGAAGTAAAAGAGAGCTACCAAATTCTTAACAGTTAGCTGTGCTTTAAATCAACCCCCCCGACTTCCCTCACCACTATCATTATTTTGGCTTATTAAACCACTGACATACTCTTTAAAAAATTTTTCTGACATAAGTACATGAAAACTGTTAAATAAACAAAATGTACTGCTTCAAATAAATTCTATAATCACTCTGCTCCAACAGATGCTCTTCTCTGGCTTGGTATGTTTAGTTAACTACTGGCAGGATCTCAGAGCATTAGAGTATCAGAAACAAAATTTGTATTTTCATGGCATGGTCTCACTAGATGACTCTGGCTGGCCTGGAGCTCACTATGAAGACCAGGCTGACCTTAAACTCACAGAGATCTGCCTATCTCTGCCTCCCAAGTGCTGGGCATACACTACCATGCCTGGCTAGAAACAGATTTTATCTCCCTATTGAATACTTGAATTTAGTATAAAGTATGCACATGTGAACGTTGGAAGATGGGCTTAATCTCTGACAATACTTCATTGTCTCTAGTGACAGTGGTGGTGTTTAGGATTAGAAACTTAACTGGGCATAAATAACAGTTTGGGTTCTCCCTTGATAAAAAGTAAACAAAAAACACGCTTGAGAATTCTTGAACATATTTTAAGTCATTTGAAATTTGAATGGGATAACTAGTCGTTTGGGGTAAGTTTTTGAGAGGGTTTATTTTAAACATCATCCTTGTATCTAAGTGTAGATGACTGTTACCATTGTGATACCACTGTACTTCATCAGCAGAGCACAGAAGCTTGTAATCTCAAGTAAAAGTGGTTTTTAGCCCTAGATGTGATATTATAACTGTAATTCAAACCAATTCAGCTATATTTTCAGTGTTTCACTGAACACACTGAGGTAATATTGTAAATATTTTTCTTCAGTGATCCATTCTGTAATCATACAGAGTTTGAGTTGATGACCCAAAGTCCAGGCAGTTAGAGGTGGTGTATGTCCAGAGAGCTGTAATGAACGATGGCTCGAAGGAAAGGAAATAAGACACTGCCAAGTATTATGACTAATATACAGTTAGCCCTAAGGGAATGGTTACTCAGGAACTAAAGAGCAAGCCTAGATAGCCTATTCCTCTCCCATCCCTTAAACTATGTTTCAGTTATTTATTGGAAATTATTAGGAAAGAGGCCTGAGAAATTTAGCAAATGATAATATTCAAAATTTGCTTTATACCTTCCTGTGACTTTTAATTTCACTTTGACAATTAAGCTTTACTACTTGCAGTTGAGATTGCGTTCTGAAATACACCTGTGAGACTAGTCACAGGTCATACAGGTCTACTTGTTGTTTTGTTTTGTTTTGAGAGGGTTTTTCTCTAGCCCTGGCTGTCCTGGAACTCAACTTTGTAGACCAGGCTGGCCTCGAACTCAAGAGATCTGCCTGCCTCTGCCTCTCAAGTGCTGAAATTAAAGGCTTGTGCCATCACTGCCTGGCTACAGGTTTTTTGGTTTTGGTTTTTTTGATACAGGGTTTCTTTATGTAGCCCTGGCTGTCCTGAAACTTGCTCTTACAGATTTTTATTGCCATTATTTTAAGGATTATTTTCATTGGGTATTAACAGTGTCTTACATAGGATAGGGTCTCTTACCTCAGGGAAGATCGTTTACGAACAACTCCTGTTATTGACCAGTTTTGGAGAATTACTTTGACACATCACATGTTAACTACCGAATGCAAAAAAGTATTGTTTAATGTAGTTACCTGCTGTCTGCTACGGAACATTTCTCTAGATATTTAGGACCTTATTAACAAGTAGCATTTAGATATGAAATAAACTTCTAAGTTCTGTCATTAGTAATACTCATCTTGTCACTATAGTGATGGTATAATTTTTTTATTTTAGAACATTAATAAAGTTTTGTCCTCATTTTTCAACAATCAGTTGGCCCCAACTTAAAATACTCAAGTGCAAATCTTGTGCTTTTTTCCCCCGGGATCTAAAAGCAAGGTCTCCATCTTAAGATTCTTATAAAATCAGAGCCCTTGCAAAATTGGTTTAAATTCCACTCATTTTAACGTAGATTTAAAGTTACCTTTTATAACAAATAGATGTGTATTCTAGGTTGGCTAGATGTTCTACTTTCCAAGACTATATCATTTAACAAAATTGTACAACACAGACTTTTCACAATTTGATTATTTTTTTTCAAACAAGAACAACTCATGAAAATAGGCCATAGTAGTAAAATGTGTATTTAAATAAGATAACAAAGGGGAGATAGATCACTAATATCACAGAGTTAATTGCAAGTTCTGCCATTCTTTGAGATGCCAAGTGTTTCAGTTCATATTTAATGATATTCAAATCATGGAAATTTTAACATTTGTTCCAAAGTAGCAGAAACTGTAAAAAAAATGTGAATTATTGGATAAAATGCCATTACTTGTATATCTGACATTTAAAGTTTTTAATTATGGAGTTGACATGTTTTTGTAGTATAATACAATGCATATTCTCTTGTAAAAGAAAAGGAAAAACTAGTAAAGAAAAAGTTTTAGTTGATATTTGCTTGTATCAGTTACTAGTATTTTAAGATTTAAGCTATTGCATACTTTCCTTTAGAGTGCAGAAACCCCTCTGGAGCCTTCATGCCTGCTGTAGAGCAATAAAGGACTGAAAAGAATATCAGTATTTCAGGCTGGCTTGACTTTAAGCACTAGTGCTAAAAACTGGAGAGTCTCCTTTTTGGAGGGAAATGCTACTTAGACTAAAACCAAGCATTAATAGCGTAAGTATTTCGGCAGAAAGCTAGCAGGTACTTTAACTTGGCAGTGAAGTATTGCAATTGCTGTGTCATCCATAGGCACTAGCTGTTAGACAGCGCTTTCTGATTTCACCTTGTTTGTGTATATTACAGTTGAGAATGAATAACTGGTAACAATATAACAGTATAGTGTTCTTGAGCACACCTCACTGTACAGTATTTGAAGTTTTGTATTAATAAAACTAAGTTAATATATTACTGATTTCCCCTCAACTTCACATTGGTTTTTAAAAGTAATGTTGTCTAGTTTCCTGGAATTATACTTTAATACCATAATGCATGAACAAATAGTTCATTCAGTTTTATAAAAATGATTCTTAGCACAATAAAGTTGTTTTTAAGATGTCCATATATGAATTACACAGGGACTGTAATTTCTTAATGCAGATTTTAATATTAGATTAAATGGATCCAATCAGAAAAAAACCAAGCAAAGTTTCTTTAGAAAGTTGGGCCATCTAATGCTTATTAAATATTTCAAAACAAGTTGTGTTCTAATAGAAAATTTGTGTTTTTGAAAAAGTACTAGTTATGGTGAGGAAATGAAAGAAAATACAGAAAATAGCACCAAATTCCTTATTTTCATTGTTTACCTGTCATCTGTCCACTTATTTTAAGTTTTAGCATATTAGTATTTATTGTATCATAGTAGACCATTTATCTCTGTTTACAACTGCCCTCGATGCCATACTCAGGTGCAAGTCTTAGCATACTACCTGCTGTGTATCCTTTCGGTTTCTTCTTGGGAAGAACGGCGTAACCCCTAGAGTTGTGAGGATGGATGAGTTACTACCTGAGCGTTAAAACTGCCTGGCAAGTGTACATTCAGATACTTGCTGTGACTGGCATGTTCAAAGTGGTAATAGAGTTCAGCTGCCACTGAAGTGCAGTGCAGCCCTCCGTGTAGGTGTAGGGCATGTGTGTTGCTTATTAAATCTAGAATTTGTTGCTTTTGTAGTATGTTACTAATGAGTAGAAACTGGATGTTTTTACATCCTTATATTTCTATGGGGCTTTAAGATCTCATTAACTACCGAGAATCTGGAGAATTGACATCATGTGCTGTGATCTGGATGAGCTATGGAGCTTTTAAAGGCCCATTTCTGCTGTAACTTTGAGGGTTTACAGCTGTACCTCTGTATTCTGACCATAGGTGCACTTGCTGAGAGTAGTGCTGATGCAGCACTGTGAACTAATAATTACCTTTGCTTTATGCTGAGACTGCAATCACAAACTTGGACTGGAGGTCTATGTGCATGCCGTTGGTCACATACCATCAAGACAGAGCTATCAAAAGCTTCAGTAAATAAAGTAAGGTAAACATTCCACTTAAGATAGTTCATTACTGGTTTTGTTTTTATTGACTGTCATTCCCCCAGTAAGTACAATCTGACTGAATAACTGTTTCTAATAATTAAAAATGTACAGAGACAGATTGAAGTAAGTCAGTTGATTTTCTAAACTACGGTACATGGGGAGTGAAAAACAAGTTCTTCTATCCAGTTCATGCTCTTTGGAACGAAACCAGCCTTTCATTCACTTACACTTTTGTGTGTATGTGCGTGAGCGTGTGCATGTGTATGCATGTATGTGTCTGTGTGATCATTCCTGTCTTGGTTTTATGAATAGATATATAGATGAGATGTGGTCTGCCTGTAAAATTACTATTTTTTACATTTGATTTGTGGAATCAGGATATTGTGTAGTCATAACTGTAACCATCCATTCAAAGCAAATATTGTCAAAAGCCACTTTCCTAGGAACTGGTGAAGCAGTTCTGAAAGACAAATTCCATGTGTTCTTGGGTAAATGGTGCAGTCAAGTAAAGACCACCCTTAAGTCATTGCAGTGATAATTCACTATAGCTATGAAGTGGTTCCTTTCCCTGCATTCAGATGGTAGTTTAAACACTTAGCACACGATGATGTAGTCCTTTGTGCTTGACTGTCAAGCTTACACAGATTAGGTGGTTGACCCAAGAGTTGTGGAACTGTGTCTCTGGACATGATGTGGTCGGTACTGTCTTGAAGTAACCGTCACAAGTCTGGCTCCCTCATAGAAATTGGTTGGGTCTCAGGCTTTGACACAAGGCCACTCCCTTCGCTGAGGCTGTGCAAGCAGTTGGTATAGTGGCTTATGCTCCTGTAATCAACCTCTTACCCATGTTCCCTTAAGTAAACCCAATGAATCTCTTTGCCAAGGCAGACTTGGGTGGAATCCTTTCTTAGGTCTGTTGTTGGTGCTGTTTGAAGTGAATAGTTCCCCCCCATATCTCCCTAGGAAAAATCACAAAACACCAATGTCTTGTAGTTGAGTGGCATCTGGAATAAACCCAAATGTTTAGGACTTCACAGCCTGTGCTGTTAAACTCAATGCTACACTCATAATTTAGCAAAGAAGTAAGATATGGTTGTCCTAAGTCTTTTGAATATTATTTAAATATAACTTAATTTTCTGTTCACCAATTTAGTTTGAACTCATTTTAAAGTACAGAACTTGGCTTTTATTTCATTTCCTGCTAGTTTGCTTTCTGAAGCCCAATTTTCTACTCGAGTTTCTATTTTGGGTTGATTTTTTTCTTACCTCCAAATGTGGGGGTTCTACAGAAAAAGGTTTCATACTTTCCCAATCTGGGTAAATTTGAGAATCAGTAGAGAGATAAAAGTCTAATACCCTCAATTCAAAAGTACTAGACTACTGATTTGCTGGATAGGTCTCGCTTTGGTAGGAGGGCTGTCCATGGGTCATGTTTCTCGAGGTGTAGTTTGTGTACTATATGCTCTTCCAGAATTCCTTTAGAATCACGTGTCAGGTACTTTGCAAAACATAGTAATAGGTCTGGGGACGTAGCTTGGGTTGGTAGAGTTCTTATCTGGTATGCACAGAGCACTGGGTTTCATCCCTTAACACCACATAAACTAGACGTGGTGTGCATCCAAGTGCTTGGGAGATGGAGTTAAGAGGAGAAGTGCAAGCCCCCTCAGATACAGTGTTTGAAGCTAGCCTGGGCTACATGAGACTGGGACAGTGGTTCTCAACCTTCCTAATCCTGTGACCATTTAATGCAGTTCCTCATGTTGCAGTGACCCCCTAACCATAAAATTATTTTTGTTGATATTTCATAACTAATATTGTTACTGTTATGAATTGTAAATATATTTGGAGATAGAATTTTGCCAAAGGGGTCATGACACACAGGTTGAGAACTACTGATCTGGAAAAAAAAGCAATCATACGGAATAAAAAGCTTGTGTGAGCAGTATGCCCTCTTTGCTTTCATTATGCTCACATTTTAGTGAAGAAAAAACATTAAAACAAGTAAGTGGACATAGAGGAGAGCTGGGAGCTGTGGTATACTATAGGAAGAACTAAGCTGACCTGCTAATGATTAGAGAATGCTTCCTGATCCCTTAGCTGAGACAGAATTATTAGGTCCTTAAAAATCAACTGTCAATATTGAACATGTCAAAAAAATTATTTACAAGGCCAGTCCGACAAGCAAAATTAAGTGGAATTGGGTGGAGTTAATATGGGTACTATTCTTGAAGAATAACTGAGTTTGGTTCCCAGCCCCCCCACTGGGTGGCTCACTACTGTCTTCTGCCTTCCTCAGACACTAAACTTGTATACCCTCCCCCATAACTAAAATCTTTTTAAAAAATTAAGTGAGATGCTTATGTTCACCACACCATAGACCTTAGTATTTTCTATATGGATGTGGTGATCATGGGAAAAGAGGAGAATTTTGTAAGGCTTGTCAGAATACAGTCTCTAGGGTCCAGCACAATGACTCAGTGGGATTGGTGCTTACAGCCAAGCCTGATTTGAATTCAGTCCCAGGAGACCATCATGGCAGGCGAGAATGGACTTCCACTTGTCTTCTGAACTTGGCACATGAACCATGCATGTCTGGGCCTACACACACACACACACACACACACACACACACACACACAAGTAAGTAAGTAAATGAGTAATAAGATGGTTGCTAGGGAAAGAGAAAACTAACATAATGAGAAGTTGTACTGAGTGTATGAAAACTCAGATATATGAGCTTTGGAATCAAAAGGTAACTCTTACTAAATATTTCAATGTATTTATACACATACAAGCACACACAGAGAGAATGTGAATGACATAAAGCAAAGGTCAAATTAGGGCTTGGAACCCAATCCTCAGTTTTGTTGTCTTTTAAAGATGGAGTTTCATGTAGCTCAGGCTGAATACTCAAAGATGACCGTGAACTTCTGATCCTCCTACCTCCACCACCTGTGTAGTGGGGTTACAGGCATGTGCCTATAATGTTGTGCTGGAGAATTGAACTAGGTCTCCATGCATGTTAGGCAATTGTTCTACCAACCAAGCTACATCCCTAGTCCAGAAAACTATCTTCTGATTTCTTTCATCATTAGAGAGAGAAGGATTATAGAGATTCACTTATAGCCCTGTACCAATGTCTCTCACTTTCCTTATTTCTCTTAAGTAGTGACTAGTAACCAAATGTCTGACTTAAGTTTCATTTAGGAAATTACTTTTCAATTTCAGATTATCATATATTTCTTATGGAGTGTTATTGGGCTCTTTAGTAAATGTTACATTTATATTATATATTTTAGTTCAGTGAGATGATATAAAAACCAAATTGTAAACTGAGCATGGTGGTACATGCCTCTCTCATCTAGCAAAAGGGAAGCTAGGTAGGAAGATCGGGAGTTCAAGGTCAGCCTGGACTATATAATAAGACTCTATTTAAAATACAAGTAAATAAAGAAAAGGGGCCTCGGGAGATGGCTTAGTGGTAAGAGCTTGCTCTGCTAGCAATAGGATCCAGTCTTGAGTTCCCACTACCATGTAAAAAGCTGAGTTTGACTATGTGATGAGCCACAGTAAACCAGAAGTAGATGAAAAATATCACACAAAGTTAAATTCAGGTCACATGTGTAAGAAACAAATCTCATTTTTAGCTTGAGTTTTATCCCTGAGATATTAAGTATATTTAAATATTCCTAAATCTGAAACATTTCTTCCCAAGTATTTCTGATAAAGCATACACAACCCACAGTGTTACTGTATGACCCACATATTTAAAGCATTCAGGTGGGTTTTTTTAATTAACATGTTTAGGCAGTTGTACAATTACTATTCTAGTTAATTTTAGAGAATTCTCATAATCTCCAAAGAGATCTGTACTCATTAGTGCCCGTTTCTTCTGAGGACCTTCTCCTTAGGCAGTTAACTTGCTTTTTGTTCCTCCATTAGCTTTTTAAAGGAGGGCAGAAGAAAAGCAGATTTATGTTTTGAGAGATCCCCTGGTACCACAACTTGTGGAAGGTATATTGGATTGGACCTGGCTGGGAGATCAGTTAAAAGCCTGGGTGAGAACGGACAGGTTGGACAGATGCACAAGTAGTTGGGGTGGAGAGGTGAGAGTAGGTCCTTATCTGAGAGGCTGCTGGCAGTGCTGCTAATTTAGAACTGGACACAGAAGTAACTACAGTTGGTGAGTTGGAGGTGAGTTCTGTGGGCATGGCAACTCTGTATGTTAGTGCTTCCAGAAGGAGAAATACATAGTTATGGGTTTGGAACTAAAAGAAAATGACTGTTAACCACAGGATATAGCTGAAATCATGAGTGTGAATAGGACTGTCTAATAAAGTGTAGATTAAGAAGCGCTGAGAAGAAAAGGACAGACTTTACAAAGGAGCCTGAGGAATGCAAACTATAGACAGGATATCACAGAAATCAAAGATAAGTATAGAGTATAATGAAATTGAATGCTATACAAACTCTAAGTAAAACAAAGAGTAATTCATTTTCTCCAAACGTTCAAAGTGATAGGATCTGGGCCATGGTTGCAACAGTATGGTAGTGTCGCCAAGATCAGTGTGCAAGAGTGTGGGAGGTTGATGGGGCTGGAGGTCAAGATACTCTGCAGGAATTTGACTGAAAAGGAGAAAGGGAGGGGGCAGCAAAGACAAGGTTGGCTAAGATGCAGTTCATAGGCTACTTAGAACGTCTTAAAGCACGTTATTCCTTGCCTTGGTTTGGATATGCTTGGTATGCCCCTCAAGGATATTGAGGCTTGGTCCTTAGAGTATCTGTGCTGGAAGACGAAGCTTCATAGAAGTCTTTTGATCATTGTGCCATGTCTTCAGAAACTGCTAGGACTCTTGTCTTCTGGACTTCTGTTTTTGATGTGATATTCTCCTATACTTATGCTTGGCATTTTGACCCTCTACAGTTAGGCTAACACTGCGGGCCAAACCGATGCTGCACTCCTCCAGCTTGATCTTGGATTCTGAACTTCCAGAACTTTGAGCTAAATAAACCTATTTCATCACAGTAACAGAAGATGGGGCTAATGCAATGTTTTATTGACAATGTAGAAGGTCTCTTGCTGACCATAGAACTCATCAATTGGTCTTCACTGGCTGGATAACAAGC
The DNA here is from genome assembly GCA_001685095.1 of Ellobius talpinus. Taxonomy (NCBI): domain Eukaryota; kingdom Metazoa; phylum Chordata; class Mammalia; order Rodentia; family Cricetidae; genus Ellobius; species Ellobius talpinus. The sequence goes on along the minus strand of LOJH01003469.1, from coordinate 2,533 downwards.
AGGGATCATCCTGTGTCCACTTCTCCAGCATGGGGATTACAGGTCTGCACTGTCATGCTTGGCATTTCACTTGAGTGCAGGAATCCAAACGCAGGTCCTGAGGCTTACACAGGAAACGCTTCACTGAGTCAGTTCCCAACCCCTTCCAATGCATTACTTACACACACACACACACACACACACACACACACCTACTTATTTTCTGACTCTGTCTGACTGTGTGTTTGTGTCTGGCTACACCATGACCCATGCATGTGTGGATATCAGAGAACAACTTGTAGGAGTTGGTTCTCTATCACGTGGGTACCAGGATCAAACTTAGGTCATCAAGCTGGGAAGCACCTTAGCTGGTGAGTTATCTAGCTTGTCAGTTCCAATGTTTTTAGACAGTGTAAAAACCAGTTCATGTGTGAAAAGAGGTTAGGGTCTTGGCCTGAAGAATTAAAACAGGGTTTTCACTTATGCTAATGGTTGAAAATTACATGGAACATAGAATGTTTCTTCCCTGTGTAGTGTCTTAAACTTCACAAGAGTCACATATTACTACTCCCAGTACAACTAAAGGGCGGTAATTACCTTCATTAGTCATGATTTCTCCTAAAATTTCTAAAATTAATAGTCCCTGTGGAAATGCCTAGATATGCCATCCATAGAGAAGACAGAGGCTGAGAAGACAAGAACTATTATTGTCTATAAAGTAGAAGGTGACAAGAGTCAGGATAGGAATGGAGTTCAGCACGAAGAGCAGCACGTACGCTCACGTGTTGGTGGACGAAATGTTTCCTGTGAGCGAAACGATAGAAACCTTGCTTTGAAGAGAGGGTGTGGTATAGGTTGGCAAGTTATTTCAGATTTTGGATGTTGAGATTCTCCTGGCCTGGAGTTTCTGCCCTCCACCTTCAAATACTGGGTAGTAGAATTACTTGTTGCAATAAGGGCCAGCATATGAACACTGTGGAAGAACACTTTTTGAAGAGAAAGCATGATTTTCATTACCCTAGGCCAGAATGTTGAAAATTTTAGAGGATATGAATTCATTTCCTATTGGTGCAATAGCCAGTTACTACAAATGTGTGACTCAAAACAAATTTCTTATCCTAAGACTTTGAAGGTCAGGAGTGAGAAAAGCAGCTCATTGAGCTAAAAGCAAGATAATAGTAGGGCTGCATTCCTTTCTTAAGTTCTGGGAGAGAATCTGTTTTCTTGTTTTTCTGGTTCCTGGAAGTTGCCAGAATCCCTTGCTTCGTGACCCTTTCCTGTGCTCCTACAGCCAGCAGTATAACCTCTTTCTTCTGCGTCCCTCTTGTACTCTTAAATTCTTCATTATTGGTGCCCACAGGGCTAATCCAGATTATTCTCCACATCAAGATCTTCAGTGGAATCATTTCTGCAAGATCCTTCTCACCACATAACATATGTATTCATGGGTTCTAGGGATCAGGACATGAATAGATTGGGGGGGTCATATCTATTCCCCAAAATAGAGTAAGGAGACATGGGCTGAAACATTTCTCTGGCAACGTTTTCTTGCAGTTCGACTGCTTTTATTTTTTTATTTTTTAAAGATTTATTTATTTATTATGTACACAGTGTTCAGCCTCCA
>LOJH01003468.1:0-38949 GCA_001685095.1 Ellobius talpinus | reverse complement strand
GTGATTTAAATAATACAGTTTCTGTGTGATTATTTTGGGTCTAAGCTAGCCAGGCATCCAGGAACAAACAAGTGACCTCCCTCCAACACCAATATATTTTGAATTATCACTAACAAATATAAAATGTTTATTAGGATGTTAATCAATTATTAAGCTTGTAATATTAAATTTCTAACCTCCAACATCTTAAAAAATGAAGGCTAATTGAGTTGAAGATTGAACACAACAAGGAAGATATCCCACCAACATTTTCTTCTGGCAGGAAGAATATGCACATATGAAAATAAAATGAAGTTGAGACTTAGTTTTATTGTTTGTAAAACATAATCTTTGGGGTCTATTTTAGTCTTAAAAGCAAAATCAAAGTGAAATTTAAAATTGCTTTCATAACTATAATCAATAGCATAAGCTTTGGTGTATGAGGTTGTGTACAAGGCAAAGTTTAAAGTTCCATGGGAGGGCTTATCTACCAAGAAGCCATTTCAAACGAAAACTAGATGTTATAGAATGCAAGAGCCCATGTCATGATTGGAACTTACACTTAAATTCAATCTATGCTGCTATAATGTCGGGCCTCCAGAGAAAGAGATTGTTCAAATCCTCAACATGATGGTTACAATTTCCTGCTTAACACAGCTGCTTGGAAAGGGCAACTAACTAGGGTATAAATTGACAGCCAAACCCCAAGGCTATCAATAAAGAGCTCAAGAAGTCATTTAATGCCAACTAATTTTTGTTTTAAAAAAATGTAACTGGAGTGGTCTCTGGAGGCCCTGTGGCTGTCTCAAAGTAGTTCTGAAATAGCCAGTGTCACAATGGTCCAAGGTCTTGAGGACATTAATGTGGCATTCTTTTATAAGAAGCAGGGTGGCTGCCCCCTGCCATCGTAACAAAGTCCTAATAAATGTGCACTCTGTGTGCCAGATTGATTTTTGCTACGTCCAAGCTCTCCTACTATTTTATCCTAATGTGCCTAAATAAGCAGTGTTGACTCCCTAATTTACTCATCTTAATGCTGCCGGCTTCCAGAACTCCATTAACATGATGCTGCCACTAAATTTGCTAACCCCAAATGTTTCAAATCTGAGTTCTTAAAACTGATAACACTACCAGGAAAAATCATTTCTTTTAAGGCCAGTAATAACGTGTGTATCAGCATTTCAACTAGTCACATTCATAAATATTTAAACGGGAGGGCGCAGTGAATTAATTAGGACACTTGGCATATTATGGGATTGATTATGGGGACATGACAAATGCAGCCTAAAGGCCCTAAAGAAGTCATTTAATGCTTTGCCACTGAAAGAAGCTGCTGGAGAGACACTCGCTGAAGGAAATTTCAACAAAACAGAATGCAATTCAATAGATACACAAAATCTGCCAAGAGCAAAATAGACTACTAGGGTCTGAAGTAATTTAAAAATGATCAGTAAATTCTGTAAAAAAAAAAAAGAAAATGAAAGAAAAGTAAAGGAACAGAGGGAAAGAATCATGCAAGTACTATAAATGACATTTTAAAACAAATTGAAACTACCCATCAAAATAGATGGCATTAACCAAGGCAAATCCAGGAGGAATTCTATTAGGGACATTATCGTGATATACTATGATTACTCTAAAACCCTGTAGTATAATAATACATGTATTTCTTGAGGATTATAAGCAATTGGATTCTTAAGAATTCAGTGCAGGGGTGTTGTGGGTTGAAACATGTTTCCTTTCTTCTTTAACTGTCTGGTGTTTATTTCTGAGTGTTTGCTGGCTATATTTTATCACCAGGGGAAGTGAGCTATTGCTGGGTGATATACTCAATGAATTTCTCTTTCCATCAAGTTCAGTGTTTTACTGGTTTTAAAAGCAGCTTTTACTTTTATTGTCTCCAGCAAAACCAAACACATGCTTTATTTTAGTTCCACATCTGTATTGATAATGATAGGCTGCTGGCCCTTCAGTACAATCCCAGTTGTAGCATTAGAAAAACCGTTTTCCTTGCTGAAAGTTAGCCCTTGCTTGTAAAAACAAGGCAAAGGTCCAATTAGTGAACCAGAGGCAAATGGGAGGGCAAATGGGAGGGCAAATGGGAGGGCAGCCTTTTGTGTAAAGGCATCCCTGTTCAAAACTTATAATCTACAATGAGTCCTGCTTAACACAATGGATGTGCGCCCCTCAGACCAGCCCAAATACCAGGTCACTAATGAGTGGAGCATTTAAAACGCCAAGGCGATGAATAAAACAGGTTATTGTGAAAATTGGCTCATATGAAAAGGTTTAAAAGACTCAGCTATTTCTGTTTGGCCTGACAGGTCTAGCTCATTTAATCGAATGATTTGATAAGCAACTAACTTCTCACATGTTGAAGATGACCGCTAATCTTCCAAGCTGAACCAGAAGAAAAGGACAATCTCGATGCTGCTTTAACTACAAAGACAAGAATTTCACAGCCATGTGCATGGCCCAAGATGATTTTGAAAAGAGTTTACCCCTTATCAACTATGTCAATTAGAAAGCATTAGAAATATTTGCTATGCCCTTGTTCAGAAAAAAACAAGCAACAACAACAAAAAAACTCCATTCCAGGGGAAAAGGAACAGTTAGGGAGGGAATTCTAGGAATGACTTGAAAAGATATTATCACTCGGTGTTTCCCTTAGGAAGCATTCCTGTCAAGTAACACAGAGACCAGATTCCTTGTCTTTCTCCACTGCCATGACTTCTTTAGATGTCTCTCTGGCCCTGGCACCTCTGCGGTGGGGGAGCAGCAAATGATTAATTCAGGAACCTCCCTCTCTGAGCTCAATGTCCTACACAGCTCAGTGTGTGCCAAGACTTTAGTGTGCTTTGGAGTAAAAGTACTCAAGGTGTCCATATCTACCAGTTATAATGCATTCACAGGTAGGGGATAGCACAGACGCAGCCAGATGGAAAGACGGTAGAGACACTGACAACGGGGCTGAAATAAGGGACCTCAGCATGTAAGAGCTATGTGACCTCATGTAGGTCATTTAAAACATTTTTAACCTCTTTTTTTTCTTACCTGGTAATTGAAATAGGTGACACCTCCTTTGCGAGCCAATTTGGTGATTAAAGACAGCAACTAGCACATGGCAGGAGCTCAAAAAGTAGTCCCCTGTATGTTTCCTTAGAAGATGCTGTGGCAGGCAATTATATTGATGACCTCTGATAAAGCACACGCCTTGCTATTTTTCTGTCCACAGGCAGTTCTCTTTCTGGGACTTTGGCCAAATGAGATGTTAACTTGGAAGCTTGGTAAGTACTTGTGCATTGCCACCTGTCTTCTTAGAATGAATATCCTCAGGAAGATGCGTGCTAGAAATCAGCTTCCATTGTGTTACAAGCTCAACCCAGCCCTGTGACGAGGCCACGGAAGGACCGATGAGCCAGTACTGATTGACCAGCCATCTGCGTGAGAGCATTTTAGAAGGAGATCCTTCAGTCCCAGCAGGCAGAACAGAGAGTAGTCTTCCTATCTTTGTCTTGTACAAACTAGAGAAATGCAAGCCAAGAAGCAACTGTCCCTCTTTCAGCGATTCTGCTTTGAGAGATAGCTTAGCAGTGGGTAATGTGCAGACTCAATTGTCTTGTCATTTTCTACTGCTTAATGACGTGAGAATCCTGTGGTCTCTAATGTGACCTGTGACACCATGATCAATATAACTGTTCATAAATTTTTGTTTATCTTTAAAGTTCAGGTAGAAAATTGTACCTCTTTCTTACAGGTTTTCTAAATAAATAAAGTTGTCAAAAAGTAGTCCTGATATATATGAAATTTGGGTTTTTCCAAATAACTAAACTTTTCACATATTTGTTGATGGTACGTTTCCCAATATGATTCACCTTTTTAACCAAATCCCCAGAACTGTAAATTATTCAAATCTCTTACTAACTTTGCCCAAAGTGCAACTGCTTTCCTCAATTTTTTTTTCAATATCAGCTTGCAAAAAACCTTGCCAAAACCTGGGCTTCTGATTTCAAACCATAGCTCAGCTCCTAATAGTATCTGAAGCTCAGCCAATGGTGGACAAAGTCAGTTGCTAGAGAGAGGGGGCTGTTGTTAACATTGTTTCAGAGAGTATAATGTAAATAAGTCACACCTACCATGTTTAAAAGAATCCACACAGATAGACCATAATTTATTTAAAATGTGCATAATATTTAAGAATGACTTATAAATGAAGTATTTTGAATGGGTTCATTTTCCTCTTCTGTACATTCCCTATGTTTTGCGGGTGTTTCGTTTTGTTTTGTTTTTCTAAAGAAGGCCTTCCTGTGCAGCCCACTGACAAAAAAAAGAAAAGAAAAAAATTGTAAACATCTTCTCTAGTCTAAAATGGAATCTACCTTGAGATTCTATCTTCCTGCCTCTGCCTCCCAAATTCTGGATTCCAGGCCTGGTAATGTATGGTTTTAATTAGAGATATCTTATTAAAACTCAATGGTACTGTCTTAGGAATTAGATTTTTTTAAAGGAATGACTTATCTTAAGTGAGAGACATTTAGTGGGTTCTCAATAGCTAAGATGCTGCCGTGTTTTACACATATAATCATTTAAAATAACAAATACGTTTACTATTACACTCTAACCAAAATCCATCAAGCTTACAAGAACTCCTGTTTGAAAAGAAATAGTCAGGAAGTGGACTTCTGAGACGTCTATAGTTCTTTTTTTATTTTTTCTTTTTTATGATTATTATTAAAGAATTTCCACCTCCTCCCCTCCTCCCAATTCCCTCCCCATCCTCTCCTCCCCCTCCCCCTCCCCTCCTAGTCCAAAGTTCTTATGCTGCCAGAAGAGTTTTCAATACATCTTGCTCTTTTTCTCATACCCAGAGTTGGGGGTACCAGGTACCTGCTGTTTGGGCTGAGAAATACATAACTGAATAGACAGCCAAGGAGTAAACTCCATTTCAAAGCATAAAATGAAACAAATGTACTCCCAGTTAAAGGCAAATTCTTCAAATCTGCACAGCAGGTAAGTGTCACTATGCTATATGTCTGTGACAATTTACAAATCTACTGGCCAGTGTGCCAGGTCAAGCTGGAAAACACCAAGGCAGCTTGTGGAAATCTGATTCTCCTCTACAGTAGCTATTGTCACCCGAAGCATCAATGAGGTTTTGTCTGGTCACACCAAATATAAAGTAAAGCCCTTCCGAATCTTCTTAATGTTCAACAATTTCCTTGTTCTGCTCGACTATATCCATACCACATTGTGGACCAAACTAAGGGAACAAGAGGCAGAGAGAAATGAGGACAATCAGCAAAAATACCACTAGAGGAGACGTCTCCCTGACACACGTGGGGGCTCTCAGTTTTCACTGCACATTGGAATAAACTGGAGTTTAAGAAAAGATTAAACAACAGCAGCAACAAAATCCAGGTGCCCAGGCTGTATCCAAAATCAAATGAATAAGGACTGTTGCAGGGACGGGACTCACATGTTATGACTGCATTCATCTTCTCATTGTTGATACCTAGAAACGTCATCCTAACAACAGTAATAGGAAATGTGTAAACTTCCCCTAGTGCAACTGGGCACACTATCTAACTCCTGTGCCAGATAAAGATAGTAACCCAATTATGCTCATTTTATTACACTGAAAAAGACGGAGCCATCATTTCATTTTAATTTGTTCAACTGCTAAAAGAATAATGTATTCCAGTGTCAATATGCCAAACCAAATACATTTCCTATGAAAGGCAGTTATTTATGAGCCTTCATGAAACTGGAAAACTGCCAATGCGCATTCCCTAAAAGACCTAGGAGGCTTAGCAGGTAGTAAGCTGAGTTGGCAAGCAGGGCCCTGTGTTAATGAAAATGCAGAACTCTGGTTTCCTAACTATTCTTGATTGAGAAATTAGGGTTTGTAGTTCCAATGGCTTTCCATGTACCACACACCGCCCGGGCAGAATGAAAACTTGGCACCTTCGTGCCCCAGCGTCACGTGACCTCTGTGGGACCATGCTATTCAGTAGGTATGTGGCTTAGCCAGACGGAGAACAAAAGCGCAGCAGCATAGAGTGAGTAAAATCCCCATGAACCAATTCACTCAGGCATAATACCTTAAATCCTTAAAATAGAAAGACACAAAGAGAAAGCAATAGAAAGCCATTTCCACAGCATACCCAAGGGTAACTCATGTAGCAAACTTGCTAATGACAATACAAGATTAAAATAAACACTTGAACCCACCAAGCTTGGAGCCCTGTTACACAGATGGGGTGTTAAGGCATTCTTGGAAGGTTCGCTGGTGAGGAAATTGACTTCTGTTTAAGTGGTTATGGTTTGCGCTCATTGGAAATGCTTCAGTATTTTATAAGAAAGCATCTTTTTAAATGATACATGTAAAAATTTCAAAAATTAAGAAAATAGGACAAAAAGTTATTCCTGATCCCACCAACCCTTCCAGAATCAAATCAACCCCTTTGAGAATCAGAGGGTAGGGTTGCCCCAGTTCTTTGGCCAGCAGATGGGCTGCTGCTGGCCAGTTTTCACGTGGACGGCCATCCTTCTTAAAGACTCTTAGAACCGCTTTCACAAAATCGCGCGCAATCGGCTAACTCATCCTGCGTCACCGTGAACTTCTTTCTTTCCAATTCCCTGTATCCCTCATAGACACCCACTTCTTCCTCACCAGCAGAATTGCTCATGAAGCTTCCTCCCACTCGAGTGTGTTCCTCTTCAGTCTGTCTGTCACACCCTAGACTGAGAGGGAACACAGAGCACTGTGCCAGCTCCTGCACTCCACAGGCTTCCTAGGGCTGCAGAATGGAAATGGCAGCAAGACTCGCAGCAGGGCTCCCAGGGCCTCCATCACTCCAGTGTCTACCATGTCCACTTTCCCTTTAGAGTGTAATTCCCACTGTTGACACCCCTGCAGTTTTGAAATGAGGGCACTGGGTCCTTGAGTACGCCTAGAACACTTTTCTCCTCTCTCCATTCCACAATACCTTTAGCCTAGTCATTTTTCAACTTACAGACAAAATATCTTTCCTCAATAATCCATTCTAAAATCCTAAAGTCAATTAAATCGTGCGGCTTCAGGCTTCTTAGCACCTGACATTGCCATCAGACATTTATCACCTGCTGTGCCCTGCTTTCTTTCCCAGCTTAGGTGCCCTCTCTACAATAGGCAAAGCTCTCAGAAGGCAGGAATTTGACCACCATGCTCACAGTGGCAGGCACAGTGCCTCATCATGTGACTGGCCTCTGGTGGATTCTACAGAACCCCTCGGAGTCCTTCAGATTGGACTTTATCTTTTTTTTATTATTATTATTGTTCTGTAGCCATGCCTCGGAATTTGAGATGCCCAGTTTAAATCATGACTGAGCTGTGCTTTTTTGGAGAAGTTAATTAACCTCTATTCTTTAGTTTTGCTAACGTAAAATGAAAATGAAACTCTGCCTCGCAGAAGAGCTGTCAGACTTTCAGAAACAAGGTATGCTTGCTAACACCCCACAGGTATTCGGCCAAATAGTAACTGGCTATCCTCCCCCTTAGGAAAGTAAAGGAGGGGTAATGAAAATATTAAGGGGCAGTACTATTTTGCATCACTTGGCACTTACATTCACATCACTACCAATGTGTCTCTAATTGTGGATGAATAAGTACATACATGTAAGTAATATTTAATTATTACTTTTTAATATGTGTTCCTTCAAAAGGTATACATGGCAAACCCTAGTGGGTATATTTCATAAGACTTCAATTCTGGATTATTGCATCTATACCTTTTCTCTCTTAAATGGATTCATCCTCCCATGTCAAAATCTTCAACAGTCATCTGAATATTCCACTCAGAGAACACTGACTCTGACAAAATAATCTGAATGGAAGAGTAACGTGTAGAACACTGACTCTGACAAAATAATCTGAATGGAAGAGTAAAGTGTAGCACCTCTTCCTCTTGGCACATTCATCACTGAGGAGAGAGGAAAGGAGACTAAGGGGTTCTATGGTAAGAAAACTGAATGACAGAAAAGGGGTTACAACCATTGCAAAGGGTAAGATGGGGAAAATGATGTGTGGAATCCATATATTTTTAGAGACTGAGAAATGTCTCAGCTTTCTGTACACGTCACAGAACTGTCCTAGCTCTTCGGTCTCTGTATTCTGCTTGTGGAGGCCTCAACAACGGGACCAATGTGTCATTTTCTTCCCTGGTATCGGCTTCCATGCCACTAACACTATTCCTTAACAAAAAAGAATAGTTAAATGTGTAAACTAATGAAAAGTGAACATAAAGTGAAGAAATGACCCTTTTCTCTCTCCTAGATGGGGAAAAAATACACAGAACTTGCTGGGAGGACACAGCACTGAGGTTTGACATATGCCTCTGGTGGTACCTCCCCCAAGAGCACCCAGTTGATCTTCTCTATTCTGTGCCAGATCAGACCCAATTCAAAGCCTTCTCTTTGCTTCAGAGTATTCTCTGAGCCTGGAGAGACTCCTGTCCTTTGACAAGGCAGACTCTACATGTCAGGGAAATCATGTAGGATTCAAACCTGTTGGCGCTGGACCAATGGTATGAATATATGTGTGAACATCCTTCCTCCCTCATCCTTGGAGAAGGTGATCTCCCAGACAAGGTTGTAAACCATTTCCAAGAATGTTCTCAATTGTTACCCCTCTCCCATCTCCTTTCTGACTCCCACATCAGTATTTTCTGAATTTCTTCCTAAATTAGAAAAGAATCCTTGACACAGATACCACTGGGGAAACTCAAATCAAGATTTAAAAAACAACCAAAAAGGAAAAAGAAAAAGAAAAGAGATGAAGAATTCAAAAAGAAACACATAGTCTGGCTAAGAAAGCCGAAAGAATTAAGGTCTGTTTAGGAGCGAGAAACATACAATGGTAATTGAAATTTCTAGAAACTTCCATGTGTGCTTTCTAAATGGTATTTCATTGTTAAAAGACAATGTTGCAGACACATTTTTACATGTGTGTTTTAACATTAGACATGTAATAAGCTTTGCAGAAACAACTAAGTTATTTGTCATGACAGGATACAAGAATGGCAGTGCTAGCACCTGCCAGGAAATGTTTCTTCAAGCATAATTTCAAATATACCACCACACACACACACACATACACACACACATGCAAGCACGCACACACACATAAGGCTCAGTTTCAAAATAAAGAGAGGTGGCAGCTCTGTTTGCTTAGCAATAAGTATATCAGTTAAGAATCCTAACATTAATTAGCACTCCCACATCAAGAGATGAAAGGAAAAACTGTTAATAGGAAATTTAAAATTAAAGAATTTGTAAATATCCAAGTTGCTTTTTTTTAAAATAAGAATGAAGAAATCACATTGCTTATTGATAGGTATTTAGTGGTACTCTTCTAGAATGCTGGTATAGATGTTTAAAACTGTTAATAAAATTTTCATTTAGGGAAGCTCCTTTATGGTCCATAGAACTAGTGTATCTTTTCATTATTCAATTACTTACTCCTTATCATTTTATATAACTAAGGCACAGTTGTGTCTCATCAGAAGATATAATACAGTGATAGCTTTAAGACTGGTACCTCATCTAATCTAGTTCCATCCCCCAATTTGCTTGACTATTTTACCTGAACGTAGTCAATAATGAAAGATACTTCATCACTCTCTTTGCTGAATCATAACCTTTTATTAACAACTGTGTTAGGCAAAAGGAAACACTGAAATGCATCTTTAAAAGCATGCTTTAAATAATAAACATATAAAACTATGCAAGTGGCTCCACTTTGTTAAGAGTTAAAGAAATACCTTACTTATCTCTGTATGTATTTATGCAGATACAAACAGCTATTGTAACCATCAGAGGTGAAATTTCTCTAAGGGTCTTCTGTGACTTAAATTCTCTAAGGTTGGTGTGTTTATGGATGAAATCTTTTGCTTTATAATGGACCGATCACTCTGCCTCTAAAATATGATCAACTGTTGACTTTTAAAGGACACCTTTTTGTCAATGTAAAATCAAAAATATAGCATATAGATGTTTGAAAACTGAAGCCAGTCATGGATTAAGGACTTGTGTGCTCGTCTCTGGAAACACAAGACAGAAGATGTTCTTCTTTCTCTTCCCTCTCAACTCCTCGCCTCATCCTTTTCCCCCTTCTGATGGGCTTACTTTCATCGTTTTTTTCTCCCATGAGCCTCCCATCATGTCTTCCTGCCCTTTCACTGCCAAAGTTCTGAAGGAAGAGTAAAGGAGATGACGTGTCCTTTATTCCATGTTCTGCTCAACACTCTTTGATGTGGGAACAGCAGAAAACTTATGTTCAAAAGGAACCTAAGAAGCTTAAGAAGACTCAGATATTTGAGAGGAAAATAAGCAGCTAAATGACCCACTTTAAGCACAACAGTCAGAGCTTTAGAGTGTGAAAATGCTAAGTCCTCAAGAAAAATCTGACACTTTCATACTGTGAACAATTAGTAAGAGTTAAGTGAAATCATAAGAGTTGACAGCATCATTTGGCACTTAATAAATGCTCAGTAAACACTGTAACAGTGGGTATTTTTAACGTTATCACTACTGACTTGTAACTAAATACTACATCATATCAGGGAAGGAGCCTTTTCAAAGAACAACTAACTAGTATTTACCAATAACTTAAAAAACTGACTAGTAGTTTTAAAAAGACATACTAATTTTAGGTTTGTATTACTATAAAGGGGACTCAAATGTCTAAGGAAAAATACACACAAGTGCTTGTATACACACTCAAAATGTGATTTTCAGGGAATATATATATAGTTTTATATAGAGAGTTTTATATATATATAGTTATATAGTTATATATGGTTATATACCCCATTATAAAAATTAAATAGATTAAAACGTCATCATTGGAAACTAATAAAACCTACTTATAAAAATAGATGTGCAAAACCCTAAGTAAAAAGCATATACTTAAGAGTTTAAGAATGCTTTTTCTTTCTAAAAGATTTACCCTAGACTGCCTTTATAATGTCTATCTTATTTTGTAACTGGAAATATCCTATCAGCTGAGCTTGATCGACATGGTTTACTCCCAGTCAATTGCAGCTTTCAGGGAATAACAACTTGTAACTTGTAGCTTTTTAAAAGTTACTCAATTTTGAGGTGCATTACAGGACCCAAAGTTTTCCTTCTTGCCCCAAACTATCGTGTTCTGACTACTCCATTTCATATTATAGAGTTCAATCCCAACACTAACCATAGTGTTTGGACCACTCCATTTTATTTGAGAAATCTCAAGTTGTATTACCAGAACATGTCATTTAATGCAGCGTTGCCCAAGGTTCTATGATACTTTATATCCATCTATCCATTCATCCATGCATCCATCAATCTATTCACCCATCCATCAATCCATCAGATTGCTCACCTCTATGATTTTTTCCAAGGGTTCTAGGGTAATTACTCCCTATTCTGTGCTCTCTCAGCTACTTTTTTTGTCTTTGTTGTCATGCTCAGTGTCATACTCTGCAATTATTTTAATTATGTGCTACCTTTAAAATACAGATTTTAGGTACAAGGAAGGTGATTTAGTCATCTTCGCTGTCCCAGAAAACAGCCGTAGACCTGGAACATATGTATTCATGGTGTTTACTGGATAAATCATTACCACAGTAACATGTTCTCTTCTTGGAATACAATGACTTCATATTTTGTAGTATTTCTCAGGGTTCCCTTTCTCTCTGCTTATAGTATTATTTACATCTCTTATTGTAAAACTTTTAGTATTTGCCAACATGATTTTATGTATATATCCATTGGTCAGTGGAATTTTGCATTATGATGTTAAAATGTCTGTTAATAACTTTTCATAACTTATTTCCCTATGTGTATATCACTTTTATTTCACCAAAACAAATTGAAAACATTTACCATTACCAGACAATTAAAAGCTAGAAGCATGTTACTTTTTCTCTTATTGGTTTGTACCTTCTGGATGCCACCAGAGTTCCAATTCTGAAATACCAGAATCCCAAGGTTGAAGTTGAAGAGCATGTAAATGGAGATGTAACAGAGCACTGGCCTGAGAAGAATGCACTCTTTGTGCTCACTCTTCTCTGAGCTCATCTTTCAGCCTCTTATGCCTGATGTTCAAAATTCATCTCACCAAAGAGGAGCTGCAAAGCTGCTGAGGTTGGGGGAAGTGTGATACTGTCCGTTCACAAGAAATAATTTGTTTCCCATCTGTCCCCTGGCATACAACTCTTAAGTTCCTTGTAATCTCATGGGTGTCTTTTGTTTGCCAATGAGATGACTGATGGTTGGTGGTCCCCAGTGGAATGGCTGGTCTCCAGAAAGAAAGAGGCATTACTAGAAGTTTGCAAGTCTTCATCCTCACCCCCACCCCCTCCAGCCTCTGGGGCTAGAAGTAGCACTTGAATGGATCACCAATGGCCAATGATGCAAGCAGTAGTGCTATACAATACAGCTCCCAGAAAGAGAGAAAGATAGCAGTCATACAGGCTTCCAGAGTGCTTAGCAGATTCCTGGAGGGTGGGCACCCACAGAGCTCAAAGGGCTCCGTTTGCTTTTCTGGATGCTTCCACTATGTATCTCTCTCATTTGGCTGTTCATCTGCAGACTTTAGAGTAACCCTTATAGCTGGCAAGTCACATGTTTCTTTGAGTTCAATTAGGCACTCTAGCAAATTAAGCAAACCTCAGGAGGGGGCTGTAGGAAACCTCAATTTGCTATGGGTTGATGGAAAGTATAGATCACCACCTGAGGTTGAGTCTAGCTTCTGAAAGGGGACAATAGAGGGCAACATTTACAGGATTCAGCTGTTTACTAGGACATCTGATTCAAACTCCAGGGCGGTGTCAGAACTGAACTGAATTATAGGACACTCCATTGTCTGCTAGCAAACTGACTGCTGGCTATGTAAACAGGAACTCCCATGTATGTGGTGTCAGAAGAATCTTTCTGAGTGCTGTGTGACATCAGGAAAACACATTTGTTTCTCCTATCTGCACAGGAGCTAAACAGGGGGTGGGGAGTAAATCCAAAACCCAGATCACCATTCTGTATGAGTGGCTGTCACTTTCAGGGCATTTTTATCTTAATATCTTCTCAGGAAACAAGATTCAGTTCAGACCATAACTAAATTTAACAGTTACAATTCACAGTATCTCTTTGTTGTTTTCTTTAAATAAACAGGTTTTTATTTTATTTATTTCGATTGCCCTGAAACTTGCTTTGCAGACTAGGGTGCCTCAAACTTAGGACCATCTCAGTTCCCTCGTCCAGTGCTGGGATTAGAAGTGTACACCCAGCTGTCTCCTACTGAGTGCTTATCAGGAGTCCCGTGCAATGTTACTTATACAATCACAATGAAACAGAGGGTCATCCCACTTTAGACACAAGGGACATAGAATAGGAGATGCTCAAAGTCACTTACAGAGAACGTATCCACCCCAGGATCTACTATTCACCATACTAAACCAGAGGGGCCGGGTGCTGAAGCATATCTCTGTAAACCAGCAAAAACCTACTAGTGCACAGTTTAGGGGTTTTGTGTGCTTGTTTTGTTTTTGCTTAACACATTGCATCTGAACCCCAGGAAACGAAAATTTAAATTTTCCAGAAGATGGCCCTTTTTAGGTGTAACACACTCAAAATTCTGAAAACTGGTAGGCATGTTCACCTAATTTATGTGGCATCATGGTACAATGGTTAGGGATAGTGTTCATAATCAAAGGACGCATTTGAAGTTTGGATCTGTTGCTACATAGTTGCGTCATTTCTGGAAAACTGTTTAATGTAACCCAAATTTACTAAGGTTTGACAAGGAATCTGTGAACATACAAAAAGCCCTTAACAAATAGAAATAATGTAATCATTCAAAGAGTGTATATTTTAAATGATCAAAAAGACTGCTTTGGAAATTGTACCTTAAATACAAAATCAATTCCTAGAAAAATCCTCTAAAATATCATTTTAGTTATATGATGAAATTTAAATTGAAAACTAAATATTAATATTAAAAATTAAATGAAGTTTTCACATAGCAGCAGGTTGCATAAACATCCTTTTTTATTGAAATTGACACACAATTTTGTTCTGTTTTATCTGATTAAGTGAATAATTGATAAGATGAATATGCAAATGGATTTATTTTAAGTGGGTAAACATGCCAACAAAAATTAGGAAACTATCTATTCTAACAGATTAAACTTATATTAAAGGGCTGGGGCATTATGAAATAGGATAAAATTCTTTTCAGTTAAAAACAGAAAAACAAAGTGAGAAATAAAAGGAGCATGTGATTGTACCAATAGGAGAATCTATTCCTGAGTTACCTGTATCAGACATGTAAAAACATCTCTTTCTGCATTTATATATCTATATCTTTACACACCATGCAACTTCTCCTTTGTAAAGCTGAAACAAAAATTACAAGGTTGAACTATCCTCTATCTATCATAATTCTTTATATTTTATTTATAATATCAAAACCAAATTTTCTAATCATTATTTCTTTTCCTGTCCAAGTCAAAGAAAGAGTTAGATATTAAACTACAATGAATGTGAAGCTGGGGAAGTACACATAATATAACTGTCTTCAAGAATGCAGAGTGCTGTGAATCATGGGAAAAATTTGAAAGGCAAGCAGGGTGTCAAATTCCTCAATGGGTTCCTTCCTGCGTCCTGCTTTCCAAAGTGCCAACGTATTTAGCTCTAGGAAGCCCTGCATTTTCCTTCAATTCTGACCCGCTAATAATTAATTCATTTTGCTTACACTGCAGCCAGCTTCAAATCATGGTCTCCATTTCTTGGTAATAGATTTTGCCACAGGCAATATGCTGAGCCATAACCTCTATTACAGTTTACAGGGGAGGGGACTGCGCTTGATTTCTGTTGGAGCTGCTGTTTTGTCTTAACTGAAATTGTACAGAGGTGATAGGAGAATATCACTGTAGAGGGAAACAGTGATCCCCACACCACACTGAACATATATAGAATTTCACACCGCCTGTAGTAACAGTATTCACTGATATTAAGAAACTAGTAAAAGATGACTAAGTAATTAAACACTAGTTTGTCTTATTTTTTTAAAGAAAGCTGCCATATCAATATCACTGAAATCAAAAATTCTAACCAAAATAAGTTTGTGCATATACTAATAAACTGTTAAAACTATTTACCTCGTTTGTTTGCTTGTTTTATTTGTTTATTTATTAATGAGAATGAGTGTCTTGCCTACAAATAAAACTGCATATTACTTACAAGCTTGGTGAAGGCCATGAAGGCCAGGAAAGGGTGTCATATCCCCTAGTTCTGAAGTTAGCAAGTGGTTGTGAGCCATCACATGGGTGCTGGGAAATGAACTGAGGTCTTCTACATGTGCAGTCAGTGCTCGTATCTGTGGAGCCCTCTTTCCAGTTCTAAAGTCAGTTATTTCTCAATGCATCTCAGACCCATGTGTTCAGTAAGAGATAAAACAGGGAAACTGATACAGAGACAGGCACCAAAGAACAAGGAGATTTGTCTGTCAATTTTACAAGAATGTCAGACAATGGAATTTCATCACCTCATCATTTACTTTATGAGAGGTGAATACAGCATGGATGTTCATTGTAGAAACTGTTGTCAAACTTTACATTCATATGAATCCCCAGAGTATGTGATATCTATAATCACAAACTGAAGTAGGGCACAATAGTGCATGATAAGCGTGATAATTGAACAAGTCTACATATTAATGGCATGGGCTAGGAAAACTGATGGTTGTAATGGCATCTTTGTTTGTCCCTGAACTTCCTTCTTTAATTACATAGCAGAAGGGAAGATTTAAAGCAACTACAAGGTTCCCCAGGCTCTTTAATTGTTACATTAATGAAAGTGTTAATTATGAGTAGAAAACTCTATTACTGTGAAGATGTCTATAAGCATGAGAAACCTATACACAAGTCTTTCTGTCCCAGTTTTTAACACAGAATCTCCCAATGGTGAATTAGAGCCATGAATTCTATAAGAATGCCACTCAGTTCAGTGCACACAAGACCATGGTTGGTGGGATGCCCTTGTCAAGCACTGGCAAGTATGGTAATTTCATAGAGACATGCATAATTAATTCTCCTCTATTTCTGATGTTTCTGGCACTTAACTATATGGAATACCTTGAGGCCATTTATATAGAGTCACTGGAGCCTGGAAGGTGAAATTGAAGAGAGAAGTCACAAAGATTTCATGTTCTGGAAAGAACCAAGTTCAGGAGGGAGAGCCACCAAGGGAAAGCACAACACTGTGTTAACCAAAGGTCTACATTTTGGGGTCCTGATGTTTACTTTCTGTTCCCATAGTCTAGTATGTCTGCTAGAGATTGCATTATTATAATGAGATTAAATCAGTAGATATCTTAAAATGATGTTCTCCCAGACTGACTATTATTGGTTATTGGCAAATATGCTTGGATTTCCAAAAGGAGATACCTTAAAAAGATGCCTAAGTAGATTGTCCATATATACAACTATAACTATTACACTGTGCGAAGACTTTCTAGTGTAAGAATATGTAAAATAAAGACTATACAATGAGGATTTTGGTTTTGTTTTGTTTGTTTTGGCTTGGTTTGGTTTTTTGAGACCAGGTTTCCCTGTGTAGCTTTGGAGCCTGTCCCTCTGTAGACCAGGCTGGCCTCAAACTCACAGAGATCTGTCACCTCTAACTCTGAGCACTGGGATTAAAGGTGTGTGCTACCACCGCCCAGCTAAGGGCCTTTAAAAAAATCTCCAGGGAAAGTGAAATTTGTACAAGCGTGAATAAATCAGTACCAAATGTCTACTGTGTGATCAACATAAACTTTAAAGAGAAAAGTTGGCCTAATGACTGTAAGGTTCAGGAACTCAAAGGACCAAACTCTCAATTATCTGGAAGACAACCAGTAGCTTCTTGGGGGCAGGGGGCAGACCATCTATGTACTGTAGTCTCCCCTTAGTGTCTGTGGACACACATAAAGTGCATACCATAGTTTATCAACAGCAGTGGCTGGCCTTGATTGGACGTATGGACTTAAATCAATCTGAAAGAAAAATGACCAGACTTGCAGGAAAGTTTTCCATCCACTTCACTTTCACACTTACTTTAAAGAGATAGGCTAGAGTTTCAATAGAATTAGAAAATTGTGTGCTGAAAATCTCCTTGGTGTAAACGTTAAGTTGAAAGAAAACTCACACATACTGTCAACCGGAATCATGAGTGAACCAGAGGACTACAAATGTATGTCTGCGAGTGTTGCCTATTGTGGCACATTTAATTAGTAAAGATACTCAAAATCGCCACCCAAGCTGCATCAGATTAAACCAGAATAACTGGTAGTATAGGCAGAGCTGTACAAGAGTAAGCAGGATGTGACTATTCAGTCCAAGGCATCTCAAGTGAAAACAGAACCAATGGCTGGGATTAACCTCCAAATGAAGTTATAGAGTTATCCTGGCCTTCAGACAGAGGAGTGAATGGGCTGACCAAAGTACTCAACAGTACACTTTATATCTTGACACTCACTTTATTTAATCTGAAGAATCTTCTAATGGATTGAATTCTGAGAAAAAATTTCCAGTGGAATCCTCATATGAGGAGACTTTCCGGAAACTCTTAATTTGTGCTATAGGATGTAAGCTCAACAGATCCCCTACACTAGCACTTGTTCTGTTTTCAAAGGAAATTTTAAAAAAAAGCTGGTAAAATCTAGCAAATTAATTCATATATAAATTCATATGAAATAACTAGTATAATTTTAATTTGAATGTCTTCATCACAATGGTTGCTCGTTGCACTCTCCAAATATCTCTAGAATACCTGGAATTGGGGGAGTACTGATTTGTGTAAATTGTCTCTTATAGAGAGAATTTTTTGGCATTAACACAGGCAGGCAGTTTTGATTCTTTCTTGTAAATTTTTTTTAAAAAAATCCTTGCCTTTTCTTACAAGATAACTCATTTGTCTAAAATAAAAAGGAAAGACTAACCTCAAATCATGAAGATGGAGGAATCTCCCAACCGTCTTCCACCCAGCTCTTATTACCGGATGCCAGTCAGTGACCTCAGCAAAGGTGACCATGATGGAACACTTGACCGAACTGTCATGTTGACTAACTGCAAGTCTAAAGCTTTCTATACCGGCATTTAATCTTTTATTTAGTCACAGAAACACCAAGTCACCATTTTTTAAACTGCCAAGAGGGAACTGGGGAAGAAGAGTGTTCTCTCTCCTCAGCTCCCAGGAAAATGATGTGAGATAATAGGAAGAGGAGAGTAATTTTTTCCATTAACCTCCTGACCTTGTAAAGTTAATGGCTTTTTGTTGCAACTATATCAACAAACAGGGCTCCAAGTGAGATTCTAACCCAGTTAGGAAGGTCTGCAGCTATCTGGAAAAGTGTCCTGGTGATGCATACTGCTATCTACTTCCCCCGCCCCCAAAGAGTCTATCTATCCTATGGACTGAAAACACAAAAAGACATTTGAAGTATTAATTCAAACTTACTTTAAACACAGCACAGGTGCTACCATGCCTGGCTTTACATAGGTGTAAAGAGGTGACGCTACTGCATAATGAAGGTGACATTTTCCTTCTCAATGCAGCACTCAACACCTTCTATGATGGGATGAAAGATGAGTGGAAAAAATCTGTAACATAATTTCAAGCAATTTCCTAAAATAAAACACATGATTTGCATAAAGCACCCAATTTGTATGCTTTAGCTACTGCTTAACAGGGCCACAATGACAATTAAAATCATTATCATTTTTTTCTAATTTTAATATTAAGATAATGCTGGGATTTCCTAAATTAAAATGTTAATAAACAAGACCTTCGTTAAGTTGATTTCAGATACATGAAAAAAATGCCCTATTTTTTTTAAAATCAAAATCTCATCAGAAGCATATTTATACAAATGAAGTAGTTTACAGGGTCAAATAATACTAAATTCCTATATTTTTGTTACTTTGTCCACAACTGTACAAGGGTGCCCTCTCCAACAACTTCTTTTAGTTAAATATCTAAAAGAGAAACTATTCTATTAAAGAACATACCAAAATATATTTTATACAACAAATTGTTTTATATTTCAATAAACAGAACATACATAACCTTTATAGTTTAGAACTTTCTGTTGAGAAAATCTGGCCCAATAAACACATACTTTCATGATTAATGAAAATAATAGCATTTCTTTGCGGACTTAATTCATTCTTATCATAATTAAAAATTAACTTGACGATTCAACAGCCCTCTTGCAAGGGCGTCATTCTTTCTAAGCTGTCAAAGCACAAGGTTTCATAGTTATCTCTTCTCATTTGTGTGGTTATGACCATGCATCAAACAAAGACAAACAATCCCTAAAAGAAATGATAGTATTTATCAGACAGAAACTCAAATCAGTTTACTTTGTAAATTATAAATTACACTTGGATTAGTGTGATTAATGTTTAGTGTGTGCTCATAATGTAGTAAGTGTCAATGAAATATGAGTAGTGACTGCTACTGAATTAATGCAAACATTCAGGTTCAACTTAGATGCTCCAAATATTCAGGAGTACAAGACAAGGAGCATCAGATCACTTCGAGGCCATCCTGGCTACAGAGCAAGTTTGAAGCAGGCCTAAGCTACAGAAGAGCATACCAAATGTAATTAATGAAAAGCCTCAACTTCGAAAAAATTCAGAAACTGCTAAACATCCACATGATAAGAATGATAAACACTTAAGGAGCAGAGATTTTTCACTATGAATAGCAAAAAAATCACATGCTTAAATTAGAATTGGGCTGTAAAACTATTATGAAGAAAAGGTCCTAACTGAGTAGTTGTAGGAAAAAATCAAAGCTAAGTACACAAGAAAAACAGCCAAATTCCCATTCATGCATTACAGGAAAGCTGTGTTTACCCCAATCTGCCGCTGACATTTAAGTCACAAGGTATTTCATATTCAATTTATTTTAAGCAAGTGGAATAAGGTTTACATTAGCACTTTTCATAGTTAATAATGCTAGGATCCACAATTTTACCAGTAACAAGAAATACTGTGATGCATCAGAAAAAAATAGTTTTTTTCAGAGTACCATAGTTAGTCTGACATTAATTACATGCCAGTCTATAAAACTGATAGAAAATCAGCTTACACAATCTAAACCTTAAAGTATTACAACCTTTACATATACCCTTTACATAAAAATTCAGACCTGTTTATTCAATAGGTGATGATGACATGAAACAAGCTGCAGCTCTTTTAAGATCATTTACTCATTCATTCATCACCAAATATCTCCCACACCAGGGCTGAAGGTAGTTCATGCTGCAGAGAACTAGAGACAAGAGGCAAAGCTGAATGAATGGCAATAACTGATTGTCATGATTTCCTCGAGGGAACAAAGGAAGAAGAAAGAGGTTCATTGGAGCAGAGTTGCGTGTTTATTATAGACAGCTTGAATCTAAAGTAGCTAAGAGAAAATTAAGGTCAAGCGTGGTTAACATGGTCCTCTAGCTGGAAGAAGTTAAGTCACAGACAGTGGCCAAAGTAGATGGGATTCTAGTCTTTCCTCTTTCACTGTTTCCTGATGGTCACAAGTTGGCAGCCCCACCACCACCACATGCCAACATGATGCTGGACATGAATTGTCCTTGCTTCAAAGTTGTTAATTTCAGAAACTGTATTACAGCAATGGCAGTGGAGAGCTTAGGGACACTGGCAATCTTTCACAACTTTTCCAGCTGGATTTAAAGGAAAGAAACTTTAGAAATGAACACTTTTTATCTAACGGCACACTGAAAGATACGTTCAGCATCTATTGTGGATCATGATGAAGACAAGAAAGGCAGGCTCCACACTTCCAATTCAGTAGTGTGTAGCAGGATAGTGATATCTGCAGCCAAAGGTGGAAGTGTGGTGGGAGCTGAGCAAACTGAAGACAAATGCAGCTCTGCTCTTATCACCTAACACAGTAGCAAAACATTTGCATTCCAAAATGGAAGAGCTTCTGTAACATTGACAGACCTTTACAGTATCCATGAATAAGGAAATTGAACTGAACTTCTTACTTATAATGATTTTATTGACATTTAATATAGATGATATAAAAATTACTCCAATATTCCAAAAAGATTCTGCCTAGTCTGATGAAGCACACTGCCTGCTCTTCCTACACTGGCTACTACGATCCACTCCCCCTCCCCCACCCCGACTGCACTAAAAGGATTCCTGGCCATCGTGTTCAATGAGTGCCCTACAGAGAAAAAGATTAAATAGGTGGGCAGCATTCTTGTTATCACGCTGGATCAATTTCCAGTTACGGATTCCAATCACAGAGAAGGCAGAAAACCTTTCAGAGTCACTTATATCAAATATTATCCCCTAACAGAAAATATGGTAAGTCAGCAGCCAGTTTCCTCTCATCTGGACAGAAACTGTGGTGATGACTATTCTTTCCTATCAACTACCTACGGCTCATAGCATCCAGAATGACTACGCAATCAGAGAACTTGCTGATACGAGAAACTGTTCATGTCAAGGTCAGGGTAAACCCCATGTGCCTATATCCAGTGAACACACTTCTATTTACCCAGCCACTTGGATTTCGCTATAAGCCACCTGCTTCCTATAAGATGTTTAGTTTCTTTATTCATTCAAAACCTCTTCTTTAAGTTTCAGAAGGCTGCAATCTGCTTCTCCTCTGGTCTTCTAGTGAGTTAGTTGCTCATTCCACTACACCACTCTTCTAGATGTTGGAGTTTTTCTGTCCTCTGCATAAAATCTCCCTGGGTGAATCCTTCCAGGGACGCAGCTTTATACTCCATCTGATGATTTTTAAAAGACTAATAGAAATAAATTAATTTGCAATAACCGCTGTCCCTTCTGCTACAACTTAGATAATTGACTGTCTGATACCTAATCATTTGAACATCTCCCAGTTGTTTTAAACATCCTATGGTGTAAAAGTAGCTTCATTTTTATCTTCCAAATATTCCTCTTTTATTTTTGTCATATTCATAATTATATCAATATCCACTTAGCGACTTTATCTATCCATGGGGAACATTCTTGATTCCTCTTCCTACCCCTCTCTCCAACTAACCTTCATACCTAAGTCATCAGAGAATCTTTTCAGCTTACATCCAAAGCACTACCTACCATCATCATCATGGCCTGCACCTAGGATTTCTTTTAGTACTTGTCTCTGGTCAACTCTAACTTAGAATCTAATATCTCACCACCAGAGTGACCTTTAAACTATGAACTTGCTTAAATGACTCCCATATTTGAAACCACTTCTGCTTCCTTTCTTTTCCTTTTTAAAATAAAAGCCCAATTGTTTACTGTACTGTAGCAGGTCCTTCCTGACTGAGACCTCCTACTCATTCAAAATAAATTATCTTGAAAATGGGAAAAACCTTGAAAATCATGCCTAAAGAAGGTTGTCTTTGCTGGTTCCTATCCAAAATGTATGTCACATGACCACTCAATTTTTTTCTCAAATATGTCTCTTGGAAAACACATTGCTACATTCTAAAAACAGACAAAATATTAAGACAGTTTTTCTTTTTCTTTATAGTATTTTCTTAAAGTTTCAGTATTGTTTCAATGCCATGTCCCCAGCTCCACTAGGATGGATGCCCTCGGCATGCTTAGACATTGGAACAGGTGGCTTCTTGGTATCAAAATGGAAATCAAAACAAAATTATCAGTGGGGGAAGAAATAAAAATGAGGTTTTTCTTCTTAATTCACCCTCACTATCAATGTGGAGATGGCCACAGCTGCCCTCTACAACAGAAGCACCAGCTATTTTCCAGCATGGGGTACTTCCAGAATAAGTTATGTTGTATCTCACAGAAGTACCAACTTGAGGAATCCATTTCTGAAAGGATCAGCTGCAGCCTTGAGCTATTAACACCAGCAACTGGTGATCTAGCCTATTTCTAGAGTCCTTTCTCAATTTCTAGCAGATCACAATCCTACCCTTCTCTTATGCTCTCATTGTATATAGCCTTCACTGGCCTAGAATTTTCTATATAGATCAGGCTGGCCTCAAAAGTGAAGCAACTATGGAGGAATCCTGTTTTCTGATAGGATAGGATGATATTGAACAAGTTAGACAGACAAAGTGACTTATGGTAAGAGAGCAAAGGAAAGAACAAAGTATTTCTGTTGTTACCTAATATAATGTGAAATGAGTTCTCAGTCTCCTTTACACCAAGCCACTCTCATCTGAGTCTCGTGCCACAAGGCAGATAGAAGGACACATTACATAAATAGGTACTCAGTCAGTACTTGTCCAGTGATTGACTGAATAGAACAGTTTCTTCAAAACCAAACTAACTTTATTTGGTACCATTATGATGTTGCCATTTTATTAATAGAATGAGCATTTCTGGTCCCAAACCAACAAGATTTTGTGGCTACAACTTAGTACGTGCACCGTTATAATAAGAGGCACATCTGCTGAGTAGGACAGAGCTGTGGAAAGGAAACAAATGAAATCAAAGAAGCAAATGGGATTTCCAATACAGCAATAAGCCTAGGATATTGGTCTAACTCAGGGATATGGAGTTTCTAGGGTTCAAGTAACATCCCAGGTCCTCATTGCATCTGGACCTATAACAGTGCTTTGAGGTGCAGGTGTTCTGCTCTAGCGACTCCACAGAGGTGCGACACCATGAGGGGGGGAAATCTGTTTATGTGTCTGGTTCATTCTTTTGATGGAAAAGCTTTCTCTGGTGAATAAGAGGATTTTTGGCAGATCATCAATTTTTTTCTCATACCCGAATAAACAGCTTTAATCTTTGAAGAGTATTCCTAACCAGTATTCAGCTCAAAATAATGAATGCAATTAAATCATCAATAACACAAGCAACCTAGCTGGATACAAGGGTAGGATTATTATGATCCAACAGAAAGAATTAATGTGGAAAAAATACCATTTTCTATAATAAAATGTCTGTGCAGTCACAAATTTTGCAGACCAATTCAGAGCCAATATTTTTATTCATTAATTAACACAGGGTTATTTAATACTAAACCAGTATTCTATTAGATGTGAAAGAAACATGGACTGTCATTCTATGATAATAAACAGCTTCCCAAGTTAGATGTCAAAGTGACTTGAGTATTAAATATCCCAATTTAACTGAGTCTTGGTTGTCAGCTGATGAAGTTGTAGGAAGAGATGAGATCTTAAGGGTTGGGCCTAATGAGCGGCTTCATTCAACCTACTGAGAGATTTGAGGCTTGAATTTGGCTGTTTTGAAAAGAGGCAGAAGTGTGGAAGGTGGGTCCTCATTGGAGGAAGTAGGTTACTCAGGGTGTTTCATTTGAGGTTCTTAACCCTGAGTTGTCTCTTTCCATTCTCTGATTGCCACAGCATGAGCTGCCCTACCACACCATCACCACCATGACAGAATTCATCATCTGGAACCATAAGTTAAAATGTCTTTCCAAACGTTTATATCACACATATTATCATAGCAATAAAAATCTGACATAGTTATCGTTAAGATTTAAAAAGCAGAGGATATTCTAACTTGAAATATTTCAAAGTAAATGTGATAGTGCACACAACTTTATATACTGTATTTTGTTTGAACCCTTGCATGTTCTATGCATAGTGTCACAGTTTCTGTGATTTCATATGTGCATTAGTATGTTATGTCTGGAAGACAATAATTCCTTGAAGTCACTTTTTACTTCTGGCTCTTGTAATCTTTCTGCTACCTCTTCCACATAAATCCCTGAGCCTTGAGGGGAGGGGCTGGATGAAGACATGCTATTTCAGTCTATGTGCTCCAAAGTCTCTCACACTGCACATTGTCCAATTCTGGTTCTCTGTGTGAACTCCTGTCTACTGAAAGAAGTTGATGAGCTCCAAGTGATGCACTGATCTATGGGTAGAGCAATATGCAATTAGGGGGCATTTTATTACTATGTTCCTTTAAAAGAATAATAAATAGTAGTAGGTTTTCCCCTAGACCCAAGACCTATGTAGTCTCAGGTTCTTGGCAACTTTATCAGTGCCAGGTATGGGTTGGCTTCCATCTTGTGGAGTAGGCCTTAAAATCATATCATTTGTGCCACTATTACACAAGTATACCTTGCACAGGTTTCTGGTGAAGGTCACAAGGTTTCTAGATAGGTAATATTGACAATTTTTTTCCTCTGGTAATGTGTTGAATACATTTCAGCTCCATGACTTCTATTTGGGGGAGGGGGGCTGAAGCCTCTAATCAGGAACCAGTTTGATAGCTCTTTATTTGATGATATAAGTAACTGGGCTCTTTAGCAATGACACCTACCATCAGGTTGTAGGGAATAACAGGTGCTCTTGGCAATTGTCTGTGAATTTTGTGTGGGAGATTGCTGGCGATCAATAGGATTCTTTTGGCTAAAGATTCAAAACGATGCAACTTATCCTGTCTCCAGATGATTTGCTTGGTGGGAATAAATATCTAGTTGGGGCATTGTCTACCTCATTATATAGTTGTTCCATCTAAATTGCATTAATCTATGTATATGTTTTAGAGAGCATCTACAGTAGTAAGTTTCCATTGCTTTTACAAAGATTTTGTGTTAGCATCATATTTCTTCTTTTACCGTTCTCTCTCATCTCCTCCACATCTGATGACCCTATTCTAGTTTTTCCCTTTACCTCTTAAAATCAATGTATTAAATTTACCCTCCCTTGAAAGATTCCTTCCTTCTAACCCTTTGTTAAGTACCAAACCTCTGTGATTATTTGGATCGAAACAAATACAACTAAAGCATAAAAGTCAGCATCTACTTATAAAAGAAACCATGCAATATTTGTCTTTTAGGGCCCACCTTACTCACTCATGATAACTGTTTCTAGCTCCATCCATTTACTACCTGAAAATTTAATTTTTCTTAACAGCTGAATAATACTCCATAATACTCCATTATACCACACTTTCACAATCCATTCATCATTAGATTGACATCTAGGCTGTTTCTAATGTCTTTCTATTATAAATAGCACAGCAATGAGCATGGATAAGCAACTGTCTCTAGCAAGATGTAAGTTCCTTTGCATATATGCCCTAGAGAGGTTTAGCTGGCTTTTGTACTAAATCAATTTTAATGTTTTTCTTCTTTTATTCCTTTGGGTATCCTATCTTTCTCTTTCCCTTCTCTTTCTTTCTTTCTTTCTTTCTTTCTTTCTTTCTTCTCTCTCTCTCTTTCCTTTTCTTTCAGAGCTTTCAGGTTTGTCATTAAGTAACTAAAATCAGAGTTCTATTATTTTTGTTGGGTTTTTTGTAGTTTTATGTGTCTTGTTTTTGTGGGCACTTAGTGTTATGAACTTGACTCAGAACTGCCTATACAATTTCCCATAGGCTTAGGTATGCTGTGTTTTCACTTTTATTAGGCTATACAAGGCTTTTCATTTTCTTATTGATTTCTATCTTGACCTAATTTTCATACAGTAGTGTTTGTTCAGATTCCATGAGTTGTATACTTTCTTATAATTTTATTTTTGATGGCATCCAGCTTTAGTCCTGCCACAATGGTTGGATAAGATGTAAGGTTGTTTAAATTTTTTGTATCTATTGAGACTTGATTTGGATTTTAATATGTGGCCAATTTTAGAGAAAATTCCAT
Source organism: Ellobius talpinus (assembly GCA_001685095.1). NCBI lineage: Eukaryota > Metazoa > Chordata > Mammalia > Rodentia > Cricetidae > Ellobius > Ellobius talpinus. The sequence goes on along the minus strand of LOJH01003468.1, from coordinate 12,330 downwards.
GGAATCTTAAGAAAAAGTATATTCTTTAGTGTTTTGGTGGAACCTTCTGTAGATAAGTTATATCCATTTGATTTTTGTTATTCAATCCAGCATTTCTCTGTTCAGTTTTTGTCAAGATGAAGTGTTTATTGGAAAGAAAGGAATGGGATAAAATGTGTGATTTTTGCTGTGGTAGTGTTTCTTTTAAGAATTTGGGTACCCTTGTGTTTTATGCATAAATATTTAGAACATCACAAAGGGGAGGAGATGGGCTAGAAGGAACTGCTATTCCACTGTATGCTTTCTGAAAGGCTCTTATTATCCAATTTTACTCTAAAAATCATATGTATGAATTGATTTGGTATAGGATATACTGAGTTTATGGGTGCAAAAGAGGTTTCAGGGTAGCAACAGGGGTAGTGGCAATAAAGAGATGATTAACACAAGTCTTTGATTCAGCTCAACAGGTCAGAATACTGTCAAACTTACAATCACTTGTCAATTACTTCCTGCTCCACATGAATAAGCTATGCTCCAGAGGGGAAAACAGTACATATAGAGAGGTAAGCCCACAGATAAACCCAATGGTAATAACTAGTTTCTTCTTCATACCCACAGCTGTATTTTTATCCCTATATTGAATCCTAGGTCTTAGTTTTGTCAACTGGAAAATTGGAAGGATGAATTCCCAGTAAACATCATTGTTTGTAAGTTCCCAACAATGTTGTTCTTGTAAAAGCCTTTTCTGAACCACCAAGCAGTATGCAGATTCGATACAGTCCCAGTTTGCTGTGCGCACTGAGGCATATCTAGGCACATCTTTCAATGCATTTTACCTAATGAAAAATATTTTTTTCTTATGTATTAAAACTGCTGAGATCAAAAAATGCTATATTCATTTGATTTTTATCATAAATGAACCATATATGTATAACATAGGGTAAATATATACATATACATATTCAGGTAAGTAAAGACAGAGATTTTTCTGCAAGTCAAAACACATTGTAGAAGCAACTGCTGGGCACCTGCTTACAGTCTTTTGAACCAGCTGAGTAAGCCTGGAGCTGAGAACATGAATGAATTAAAACAATTTTACGAATTAAAATAGAATATCTAACCAGGCATGGTGGATTATGTCATCGTCCAAACACACTTAAGGCTAAAGTTGAAAGATTGCAATGAGTTTGAGACAAGCCCGAGCTACAGAATGAAATCCCATCTGAAGAAAAAAACAACCCTACAATCTCTAATAATAACAACAACAACAAAGACAATGCAGTATGGATACCTTTAAAAATTAAAATTGATTTAAAGGTTACTTTAATATATAGTATAATATAAAAAGGTATTGCAGTATTATCACTATTTAATAATTAATTGTTTTGGTTTTGCTTTTGTGTTTTGCTTTTGTGAGACAAGGTCTAAACTTGATTTGTAGACTAGGCTGGCCTCAAGCTAACAGAGACCTGCCTGGCTGTGTCTGCCATGCTATTAAGAGTGTGTGCTACCCTTTCCAACTCTCACGGGAACCTTTCAAAAAAGAAAACAGCTTGTATAAGTGCTGCTTTGCAGCCTCTTTATCCTAAAAGTTTTTGCAAATCTCATTGTCACTTTGGGACTTGGAAAGTCACACCTACTGTGACTGCTTGCCTGCCATCATCTACCTACACACCTTTCAGAAAAAGAAGTAAGATTATTGATATTGTGCATACAGATTCTTCGATAATTAAAGTTAGAGTCTCTGATGCTGTGATAAAACACTGTGACCAAAGCAACTTTGGAAGGAATGGGTGTATCTTATTTTATAATGCTCAGATCACACTCCATCACTGAGGAAAGCTCCCACCAGAATTTAAGGAATGAACTGAAACTGAAGCCACGGAGAAATGCCTTTTACTTCTTGCTTATCGTGGCTCGACAATCCTGCTTTCTAAACCAAGACCACCTGCTCAGGGGTGACACTGCCCATAGTAGGATGGGCCCTCCCGCATTAATGATTAATTTAAAAAATGCCCCCACAGCCTTGTCTAGAGGCCAATCTTCTGGCAGCATTTTCTCACTTAAGAGTCTCTCATCATATATATATATATATAGGTCTGTGTCAAGTTGACAAAAAACAATGAGAACGAATACATACTGGTATGCTTTTCCACATGAGTACAATTTCTTCATGTTTTAATGTTTCATGGTGCTTCTGTATCTAGAAAACATATGTTATTTGACTCTTGGACTTGAATTGTCAGAAAATAGACTAGACTAAATGTTTTGAAACAACACTTTAGGTAAATATTCTACAAAGTAGGTAAGAAAGTCAAGATATATTAAAAAGATGAAGTCTAACTATATTTTTTCCACACCAAGTGCTTCTATTTATGAATGTCATAGAATAGAATCTGAAGCATTTAAGGAAATTATCTTCAAAAGACAAACTTAAATTCTTTTCAAGTAGTACAGAGTGATAATACTGCCTTTCTTCCCTCTGCAAATCATGCTCCAGAAAAGAATACCAAGTACCAGCGGAGGTTGTATGGCAAGGGAACATGGCAATACCAGGGGAGGTTGCATGACAGAGGAACATGGCCTCTCTATTTTTAAATGGAAAACATGGTGTGGTGTTATGTCTATAGCCCTTGCTCTATAGACAGGATCGGTTACTACTTAAATCTCCTGGATGTGCAAGATGATAAGATCAGCCAGGATTTTGTTTCAGGTGAGATCATGGGAGGATGACAAGGCAGAGCCTCCTTCATAAACCTTATCTCACTTGTCTGTCAACTTACCTTTGCTTTGACATCCTGTTACAGCTCTCCTAGCAAACTAGCCCTCAACTTCACACTTCCCCTAGGAAAAGACAAAGGTTCCAGGGTCTTTGACAATGACCAAAGATTTTCTATCCACCTTTAAGGAAAAATCAGAGTGTGGTATAAATGCTTGCTTACATTTTTCTCATTCTTTACTATATATTCAATGACAAATATTTGCAAAATTGCTCATTTAAAATATAAAAGATATTTGAGAGAAAGCAGATGCTTCAAAATGATTGCTAAAACTTAATGACTATTGCCTCAGTAGACATTTAGCTTGGAGTCAAGTAGTCTATTATAGCTTATCAGAGATAACAAATCAAATATACTTGGTAACTGAGATGATCATAAGTACATGGCTAAAGAAGAGAACTTGATGGTCCAACTGAGTCCCAGAGTTGCATCCTTAGGAAGTACTTATGATTCTATTGATTCTGTCAATCTTCCAGACACAGCTTTTCTCAGGTCCTTGCAGTATAGCCCTTCTCTCTCTTATTTCCACTGTCTTTTTTTGTAAAATGTGTATTTTGAGGCTTTCAAGTACAGGCAGAGCAACAGTGGAAGCCTTAGACCTCAAAAAACATATTCAGTAATGACAATGTATTAAAATATTGAAATGTTGAAAATATGGTGGAAAAGCAGGATGTCTTCACCAATGCTTGTGATTATGACTCTAAAGCAGGATGATAGGGGGCCTGAGCCCTCCTGCAACTCATGATCTACTCTAGATTTTATATACACAAGCAGCCAGTTCAACCTCTCCCTTACTGGTCCCCATCACTTCCAGTAAAAATGTTACAAGTCCCTTTTGTCTTTTTTTCTGGTAATTAAGTCTAAAGGTTTAAAAGTAGATTCAACTTGGCTTCTCTTAGAAGTTGAGCATGAACAAAGACACTTTGAACCAGGAAAAAAAAGAAAATTATGACAACATCCTTGAGGCCAAATTTTCCCTTAGGGAAGAAATAACTAAGGCTATTAAGAAGGGTGTAAGTCTTGTTAATAAATAACTTGTAGTGTCTTGACTTGGTCTGACACAAACAATGAGAGCTTATTACTCCAGATGCTGGAAAAACATAAGCCATCTCAAGACAAGACAGCAGTCCTTCAGAAAATTACCAGCTTTCTTAGTGTTATTTCCTCTGAGTTAACCAAGTAGTGTCTTGGGAGCATGGAGAGCTTTTAGGCACTTAAAATATGCCATAACCACTCTTTTTATGCCCAGTTGTGTAAGCATCAAGCAGAAGCAGTACTGTGTGGGTTTTCCTTGACTATTCAAAAATGTGATCTCCTTTACTTAAGAAAGAGATCTCTATGACAACAGTTGAACATCTGAATAGGATATAGAAAGGTCTGGGCTTGAACTCCAATACCATAAAATAATAATAAACTAACAAAAATAAAACCCGATTATTACCACCATCAACACCAAAAAGCAAACACACACATCTTAGCAAGAAGCCAAACAGCAAAGGCATTTCTCAGATAGAAGAGAAAAATCCTTGAATGCTGCTGCCAGGAAAGCTCTTCAAAGTATGGAGATCAGCTAAAAGTATATTGTGAAATTCACCGCCCTTCAACTTGGCCTCTTGTCTGCCTTGAACACAGAAGTGACTGCTGGCATTCCAGAATGTTATCTATGACCACAACTCAATACTAAAGATGAAAATCAGGTTTTAACTATCAAATATAACAAAGGAACCTACGTTCCTAACAGCACTGATTTCTGGTCTCATATAGTTTATGGTCTGACTCTTGCTACGGTGATGATGACGGTGATGATGATGATGATGATGATAATGATGCTGCTGCTGATGAGGATAATGACAGCAATGACAGACGACGATGATGATGACAGGCAGCAGCCTGGTGTTGTAGTTAAATGCTATCATCAAAGAAGTGGAGGCAAGAAGATCTTGAATTGAGTTTGAGGCCAGACTGGGCCACAAAAAGAGACATTCTCTCAACAAGATGATAATGATAGGCATAAAATGAACAGCAGCCACAAAAAAATACTGCAATAAGAAATACAAATCATCCTACACCGGTGTAAATTGCAGCAGTTTCAGGAAGCTCTTACTACAGCCCAGTGATGGAGCATAATTGTGTCATTTTACAAAGTAGGGGAGCAGAGGGCTGCATGTGAGACAGTTTGAAGAGGACTACCTGCATGGCATGCACGTCCTCTGCCTTGGCTACCGTCTTAGGAGGATCTTGGAATATGACTGTATTTGAATTCATATCAGTGGAATGAGGCATCTCCTCCTCCTCCTCCTCTTCTCCTCCTCCTCCTCCTCTTCTCCTCCTCCTCCTCTTCTCCTTCTCCTCCTCCTTCTTCTTCTCCTTCTCCTTTTTTTTTCTTCTTTTCTTCCTCTCCTCCATCTCCTCCTTCTCCTCTTCTTCTCCTTCTCCCTCTTCTTAACTTAGCTTAGTAGAGATTTCCATGCTAATTTAAAAAGAGTGGGCAGACCTAGAATTGGTCGGCTGGATGCTCCAAACAGAATGATTAGCCCAGCCTGGGCCCTTAGCTTTGGAGAAATAGCTGGCATCAGTTCAGAATTTTAAAACAACCATCCTATGGGTCATATGTATAATTTGTACATACATGTATGCATATGTGCATTATAAACAGCAGGGGGTAAAAAAAGAAAAAATAATGTTTTTGTTTTCATTTTAGCATGGTGCCATGTAGAATTGATGATATAATTGAGAGGACAGCTAAACTGTATTTAGTCTTTTTTCCCCCAAGTTGAAAATGCTTTCTACAAAAATCTGTAGTTGAATTTTCTTTCTTCTCAGAAAAGTGTGTCACAGAACATCCCTGCCCCCAGGCCCCATGTTCTCATTTGTAATGATATACTGTATGTAAAGTTATATTGCCAACACATGCAATTTCCCAACTGCTTGATGTCTGATGTCACAAAACTATACCTGAGAGAGGCTGTTACATCTACTTCTCTAAGGCGCAGGGAGTATTATTTCAGCAACAATGAAAGCATATAATAAAGGACTTTAATTTTAATGACAGCTTGAGAACAAGCAGTTAGAAAAACTCAGTGTATGTTTTCCTATCCAGGTAACCCAATCCGGATTCCCCGCCAAACAGCAACCTTTTCCAACTTACTTTGGATTTCAATTATTTAATTTAATTCAGCAAGCGTTTATCAAATGCCCCCTTTACGTGGAGCACTACAGTGGATTCCATAGCCATCGAACACAATACTTGCACTTTAGGAGGTCACAATCTAGTGAGAAAGAAAGATGGCTATTTAAACAACTTTAATAAAAGGCATATTATGAGAAGTGCTGAAATGAAGCTAAATTTAAGTGTCATGAACAGCAGAGAGGGATGTATGGAGTATCTTGGAGAAGGAGGATTTTGGAGAGGCTTTGTAACATGAATATGGAAGTAGCAAGACACCTCAACATAGACACCTAACCGCCAACCTTATAAACTGTCAGGCAAGAATGCTGGTGCTTGCTAAGAGGCAAGGGAGTGGACAGAGATGACTTCAGAGATAGCAAAATGTGGAAAGGAAAGGAAGAAACTTAGTGGTAGATGTTGACTGAGTGGACATAGGAGCAAGGAAGAAAGTGTCAGTCTATTCAATATGATTGATTTATTATGTTTTCTCTTAATTATCCAGTCTCAATGATTTTTTCCAGGACCTTACCCACATCCTCATGCATTTCTTTTGTTTTGTTGTTGCAGTTCTTGCTAGATATATTACCATCATTTTATAATGTTGGGATTTATGTGTAGCCATCAATGTAGTGTCTGAATAAATGAGCACTTCAAAGTTATATAACTTTTCTGTTGTCCCAAATCACTATAACCAAAGTGTAATTTTGCTATTAACAACTCCAGCCATTCTATACGGCATGGTACTGTTTACAAATGTGAAGTGTATGGTGTCTTGCTTTCAACACACCAAAGAAAGACCATTAAAGGATGAATCAAGCTGATCCAAACACAAGTATTGAGAGACAAAAGCTGAAAACAAATGTCGAGGTATCGCACTGCACAAAGTTCTGTATTTTCAAATGACAGTCTATGGTTTCCAGACTGAATGTACAGAAGTGTCTATAGAACACCTTAGAATAATCTCCATTAAGCATTACCTTTTAAGCATTTTCATATTTGAATTAATAAGATTACATTATTTTGGAAATGAGTTTTTAAATTCTAGATTCTGTGAAAAGAGTCAGTCACCAGCATTGGAAGAGAATCTGAGTAACTAACTAACCTACCCTCAAGCTGTTACGGGTACTCATGTGTTTCTTCATTGCTATTAAGTCACTGGTAATTACACTATGAATCATGGTAATTTTAGCTCCCTCCTTTTTTTTCAGACAAAGGCTCATGTGAATATGGAAGGGAAAAAGGCTGCCTATTTCAAATGGGAAAGTAATGTTTCTTCTCTGAAGACCTCTTTAATGGTGGGGACTTTTGATAACAAGCACTAATTCGACTAGATTTTTAAGTTTAATATTAGAACCATGACTTAGACTCTTATGAGCCTCGGTTTCCCTCTAGAAAAGCAGTGACACATACCTTACAGAGTTAAAGCGAGGATGAATAAGGTCAACAGGCTGCTTAAGAGGGCCTGGCCCACAGCACCAGCAGACAGCGGGATGCTGGTGCCATTTCTGAATCATAGGCACAAATACAAGCAGTGTGAGTAAATGTATAAAACAAGAATCAAATAGTCCCTGGGATTATTGAAGTTATTAATATTTAAGTAGACTACCCGGAGTTTCTAACAAATAAAGAGAATGTGATGATTAGTAAGGTTTTCAAAAATCTATTATTTATTGACCTACTAAATATTTAGTCTGTTAAGGAGAATTTGAGAAAGTCAGACTTTATTTTCATCAAACCCTTATCAATAACAATCTATAATAAGAAAATTTAATTATAGTGCGCACTTCAACTTGAATTTCCCGGTGAAATTCCATTTTGAGTAGCACAGAGCAGTGGGGCTGTTATTAGGTCACTAAACACCCTGTGCTGCCAGCTAGTTTTGAACACCAGGGTGTGGGAAGGCCTGCATAGATGGGGAAGTTCAGACACCTTCATGGTTTATGAGTAGCAGTAAATGGAAATACAAGTATGGTCTTGGCATGGGAATATGTAGCTACATAAAGGTCAATACAATTTTTGCACATGTATTTTGAAAGGTAAAGAGTACAATCTGTTTAAGAAGGAAAACCTGAGGATGGATGTGTGTGTATGTGTGTGTATGTGTGTGTGTATGTCAAGCTGAAACCAATATTGAGAACAGAAAATTCGATAAGCACAATTTTGAGTTTTAAAAAAATAAATTAGCATGGCCATACTGTGAGCAGCAGATTTCCCTATGTACACTCCGAGCTTGGAATGAAGACATCGAACAACAATTTTTGCCAGAACACATCTGATGAATTTTTTTCTCCCACTCATAATCTTGTCTACACCAAAGCCGACTCTCATGCATTGGGTTTACAGTGGAATGGAGCCTGCTTAATAAGTTAACTTTATTTTTCTTATTATATATTTACGGATAAAAAATGAATTTTAGAATAAACACCACCACCACCACCAAAACCCCAAAACTGTGAGTTGGTATATTTCATCTTGTCTCTTTTGGACTTAGTTTGCCATGCTGGATTGGGCTTCTTTTATTTTTCATTTATTATTTGTGTGTGCCATGGTGCACATGTGAAGGTCAGAGGAGAACATTTTGGAGTCAGTTCTCCCCTCCACCTCTCTGTAGGCTCATAAACCACACTCACATTGGCAGGCCTAGAAAGCACGTGTTTTTCCCTGGTGAGCCACCCCGCCAGCCTAGGCTGGACTTTCTGACCTTTTGTCACTAGAGGAAGCACCTGGATTATGTAATATTTTAAGTACTGTTCCTACACCATCATTCAAGTGTAACAGTAGATACTACAATGAATTGAACAGCTAAACAATTGGTTTTATCGACTTTAAACCCATACAAAGCGAGGAAATTTTAAAGGCGCACCCCAAGTCACACTGAGTACACCTTGTGAAGTAGGTGCTGAGAGCTCACCAGTGATTTCAGTGGGGCACAGGAAGAACTGGGTACACTAAATTCACTCCTAAAGTGTCATAAACTCTTTACTTCCTCCCCCTGACTGAGATCCTCCTGTCCTCACATTTGATCTGAGTTGAGCAGTTGTCTTGGTCAAGAATTATGGACAACTTGGGAACCTATTTTACAGATGAGGCCACTAAATGGGAGGGTGTGGCTTAAACATAGAGATGAAGAAAGAGAGATGGGTAGAGACAGGCAGGTGGGGGCTGGGCAACAAGGCTGGCGATAGATCTAAGCTTGGTTGGCCTTCCTAAGGCAACAGAGATGAAAAGGCCACAGATCTAAGCTTGGTTGGCCATGTGACAGGCAGTACTTCTACCTCACAGACTAGAGTAAGAAAACTAAGGCACATTTGAAATGTAACATCTTTGTGGTTTGCCTGCTGTTTAATGTCCAATTCTTATGCCTTATTGGTAATGGGAGGTGGTAAGGCCTCAGATAAACCTTCATTGAAAATGACTGCCATTTGTAAACTTTGGAAATTTGAACAAGTTACTCAGCATCTCTAGGGCCAATGCTGGGTGGGGGACGGAAGTTGCGGGGTCATGTTTGATGGGGAAAAGACAGCTGGCAAGGATTCAGGACAGAAGGGGGGGCATGAGACTTTAAGCTCTATGCATACTCAATCCATCATCACAACCTTTCCTCAGTCCCCATCTTGTGGTTATAGTTCAGCTTTCTCCAAAATACAGGCTTGTGAATGGTTTGAATTAATGCAAGATCTCATATTTATAACCCATTTTCTTCTCATTGGAGAAGAAATTGGAGGCTACCTCGATAAGCTGAAACTGCTTATGGTATAGAATATCCCAGTGTAAAAGGTGGCACATTCCTTTCGTTAGCCATCAGACCCATCTACGGTTCCAAACAAGTTTTTCTTTGCCTTTTATGTTTAAACAGCATATTACTGAATTTCACGCCTGGGTCCACTAGTTACCTAAGAAGTCTTTTTTTTTTCTTTTCTTCTTTGTTCTCTGGCGCCACCAAAGCCCATATTTGTGTTACCTAATATATGTCTTTTTACTTGTGTGGTCTCGAAGAATCCAAAACTTTCAAACTTGTGTCAGTTTCCAAGAAAGCATCAAAAATAATAAATTCACAGCTGTTGAGACTGTTATCATAATGTATCAAGACATGAAACAGAAGCAGACTTCAAGCACTCAAACCTCTCACCCACATCACAGGCCAAGCCCTGCACTCAGACATCTCTATGAGATCTGTTGTCTACAAGGAAGAGCCCATACAATAATCCGCTCAGTTGGACATTTTAAAAACAGCATAGTGAAAAACAAAAAAATTCTTGGTAAGTAGGTAGTTATGTTGAGTATCTCAGGACACTGCCAGTTGGAATATAAATTAATATTCACATTCTTTATAAAATGTTAAACATACACATATTATGATAAAACCTAGGTAAATGTTCAGCCAAATTTATGTGTACATATATATGCCAAAACGGTATGTATAAGAGTGTTTACAGAATCCCTGTAAGCTAGAAACTGCTAGTGTCTACTAATAGGAAAATGAACTAGTATAGTCACCTAGCAGGTTATGAATAGCACTAAAAAGGAAACTACTGCCATAGGCAAAACATGGAACCTCAAAGACATAATGTTGACTCAAAGATCTGAGATATAAATAGCTTCAACTATATGGATCTATTTATATGAATTTCAAAAGCAGGCAGAACTAATCTATGAGCCCTAGACACTCATCTTTGCGGAAATATAGTAAATGAAAGAATGTGCAGAAAAAAATGTGCTGCATTTCAACTGGCTGCTGGCTGTAAAAAAATGTTTAGTTGGCAAAACTTCAAGTCCAACACTATGCATATGCACATCCTACCACGTGTATAACAGCCAGTAAGTGTTTCAAATACGAAGATTAAAATGTATACTTGCCTCAGAAAAATCTTGCTACAAAACAAGGCAAAATCCTCAAATTATGGAGAGATCTATCAGGTTCATCGTGTGAACGTGATCACAAATTCAAGCAACAATTCCAGGGACTAATTCTGACTTAAGGCCAGCTGGGTCAATGTCTTTGCTGCATGTGGCATTATTATTATTACATCTATTTTAGTTTGGTCACAGTATTAAGGTCCCTTTCATTGTCTCCTTCATCCTCACCCTAAGACCTCATTATTTTTATATTTTTAAATTTGTAGCTATGGAAACTGATGATCAAACATATTGAAATACTCAGACTATTAGACTCCTCAAGAAATGGATCATCACTTACACTGGTTACCTGTGTCACCTTGATTATAAATTATGGGAACAGTGACTATATACATCAACTATAGGAAATGCCTGCCCCTTGATGTTAGAGACATCAATGGTTTGTTCTTCTTCTAATCATTATTTCCTGATGGGTTCGGTTTGTTCAGCCCTTGTTCCTTTTTCAAATTTAAAAAACTCTGAGGGGAACCCATGGCAATATACAGGTTTCCTCTATCCTACACACATTCAGTTAAGTTCTATGAGCCCAACATCAAGGCTGCCAGTCTGGCTATACTCCAGGGACTCATTGTGACTATGATTTTCTTATTGTAATTGTTCATGTGATCACAGAGTTAACACAATCTCTTGCTTGCTTTTAGAATTTTCAAGGGTTGAAATGAAGTCAGGTGTCTTCAAAATTCCAAAATAAGCCTTAGGTGTTTTTTTTCCTTTCCCCTGGGAAAGATAAAAATAAGAGCCATATGCATACTAGACATACACCACAGCATTAAACTATGTGACCAGACTCCAGGATTTTTTTCCTTATGGAAATATATAATCATTTATAATCAACATTAGCAACTTGGTAGAGATTTATGGAATAACAAATAATAAGGTTATTTTATGTTTATATACATAGTCTTTAGAGATACAGACCTTTGTCCAAATCACAACTAAGCTCTTATTTGAACCTAATAAATATGAAATGGTAAAAAAAATAATTATTCATTATGACAGAGGAGTGATCCTTGGTTCTTTATTATCATGTACTGTACCTTTTCATCAGTAATGAGTACACACATATGATTTGGAACATTAATTAGTAATATCATGAATTCTTTATAGACAAGTATCCAAACACTCTCCTCTACAGGCAAAAGTCCATGATTTCTTGGCCTGCTAATAGCTGTAGTACAAAGTCTTAGTTTTGGGAGTTCTTTTGTTTTGTGTGTGTGTGTGTGTGTGTGTGTGTGTGTGGTAGTACACTTCATTTAGAGAAGCTAAAGATTAAAGAAATGTGGTATGAAAGGTAACATAACACACAGACAGAATGTCATTCTCCCGTAATCTCACACGGTGCTTGTTTGCAGAACGCTGACACTTTGATTATGAAGTCACGGTGGGGCTGATCTAATGAGTTCACCAAGGCCAGCTGGATTGGAACAGATAGAGCATGTGATCAAGCCGGACTCTCTGAATGTGGCTGACAATGAGGGCTGACTG
>LOJH01003467.1:19036-38953 GCA_001685095.1 Ellobius talpinus | reverse complement strand
CACTTATGAGTGAGTACATACCATATTCATCTTTTTGGGTCTGGGTTACCTTACAGAAAGCGTATGAAAGACTTTAATGATAACCTTAAGCAGTGGGAATGCTAAAGAAAACCATAAAGAACAAATTAAGGACATAAACGTACACAGTCAAGGACTTTCTAAGTGGGCTCCAAAAGCTTAGAAAATAATGCACTTGACTGATGTAATTGTGTCGAATTAAAAGGTTCTGCCCAGCAAAGGAAATGAACAGAGTGAAGAGTCACTCCAAAGGACTGGAGAAAATCTGCCAGGTAACTATTAAGGGAATTATTCCACATGTTAGGTTTCAAGTCTCATTTAATTGTTCATTTGTGGTGTTTATTACATTTTGTGCTTTCTTTTAAGTGTTGCCTGATCAATTAACTGAATTTTCTTTGAATTCTGTTTTCATTTATTTATAGTATTTATCTCTGTGCATCTCATCATGTTTTACATTAAATTATATGCACATAACTTCTATTTTACTAGTTCGAGTAGAATGTTGGGCTCAGATATCAGCTTCTTCTCTCTTATACAGTTGTCAAACCTATCTTCTCCATCTGTTTTGATCCGCATTAAGCAGAGCATCTAACAGGGTATTCACCGTAAGAAGGGGAGTGTATTGAAATCGCAAATCGTGCTTCCCATTATTGTTTCCTTGATGTTAATGACTTTTACTTTGTCATTTTCTTTCTCTTTAGAAGGTTTCCTAAAGTTTCTCAGAGTAGGATTACAGGCAAAACATTCTCTTAATTTCCCTTCATCTAAGAATGTTTTGATTCCTACCTTGCTCCTAAAGAATGCTTTTGCTGAATATGGAATTTGCCATTGATGTTTCTTTTGTTTTCACACTTGAAAACATTGTGCCACATATTTCTAGTTCCTGTGGTTTCTGAAGAGAAAGCAATATTGAACTGATTCTCTGTGAGGACAGGTAAGGCATTTTCTTCTTTTTGCTGCTTTTAAAATTTATTCTTTTCCTCCAGGTTTCACAACCTTGATCATCATATGTTTTTCGAAAATCTATTTTGTTTTCACTTGATAAATAAGTGGGGTATGACTTCTCTTATTTTGATTTATCTTAGTTTATATAGCTGGGATTCTTTCCTAAAAGTTCTTGGGGTTTGTTTTGAAGTTCTCAACCACTGCTTGTTCAATTATTATTTTAGCTTTATTTTTTTCTTCTCTCCGATTGAAATTCTAATGGTGCAAATGTAAAATCTATTGTCATAGTCCCACAGACTCTTGGAGGTTTACTTCTCTCTGTCTTCCTTTCTGCCTCTCTTCCTTTCTTTCTTTATTCTTGTTTCCCCTTTCTCTAACTTTAAAAGTATTTAATGTCTGTGCTCAGGTTTTCTGGCCTCTGTTGTTCTGCTTTCAGATGCCCTACTATGTAACATGAGGGCCAGCTATGGGGATTTCCGTCCCTCCCAGTACCCCACAGCCGGCAAGCCCCAAAGAAAATCACACAGAGGTCTCCATAAGATTATAAACTGATTGGCCCATTAGCTCAGGCTTCTTATTACCTGTTATCACTTATATTAACCCATTGTTCTTATCTATGCTAGCCAAATGGCTCAATACCTTTTCTAGCTGGGCAACTCACATGTTGCTTCTTCGGTGGTCTTGGCTGGACTGTGTGGAATGGGCTTCCTCCTTCCCAGCATTCTCCTGTTCTACTTNGTCTCCATAAGATTATAAACTGATTGGCCCATTAGCTCAGGCTTCTTATTACCTGTTATCACTTATATTAACCCATTGTTCTTATCTATGCTAGCCAAATGGCTCAATACCTTTTCTAGCTGGGCAACTCACATGTTGCTTCTTCGGTGGTCTTGGCTGGACTGTGTGGAATGGGCTTCCTCCTTCCCAGCATTCTCCTGTTCTACTTCCAATCTGGTTTACCCACCTATACTTCATGCCTGGCCAATCAACGTTTATTTAAAACATGATTGACAGAATACAGACAATTCTCCCGCACCACTGCTATTTCTTCCTTCTTTCTCAGTTTGTGATTAAGGTTATTGAAATTCACATTCTAGTGATTATAATTATAACTCCCCATTTTTCTATTTTGTTACTTTATGACTTCTATTTGAGACTTTCTTGTTCTTTGCTCTGGTATAACTGTCTGTGTTTCTATCTGTGTTAAGCATTTTGATAAGTGATTATTAAGCTCATTGGTAAAAGCTTTATCATTTTAAGACTAGTTAGCTCTACCATTTCAATATCATTGCCTATTGATGCTCTTTTTTATTGAATCTGAAGTTTTAATTAAGGAATGTCAACTGAAAACTGAAGTATATGTTGATATTATGTTATATGTGCTCCTGTTTAAACCTTTATCTGACTTCCTAACTTTATCTGACAAGGCATTGCAATTTACAAAAAAAAANGTAGATAGTATTATGGGAATTAGTTTCTGCACCCTCTCCATTGATATGCATTGGTACGTAAGTAGGGCATGTGTCTCCTTACTGCTACTGGGCAGAGGTCAAAGTTCTAGCTCATTACAGGGCTCCACAGATGTGACTCTGAAGTGTCCTGGTCTTCCTTGTAGTCTAGGATGACAGGGCAAGGGCAAGTGTCTTTGCCATTTTAGATGGTGATGAAAGCAGTACCTCTACTAGGATACTTCTGATGTCATCAAGTCAGGACAACACCACAGGGGGAGTTCTCACTGTTTCCACTTGTGCAAGAGAAGTAATTATCCAATCATCGCCATTAATGGCTTGAATATTCATTAAAGTCTCAGAGAGTTTACTAGCAAAGAGGGGGTAACAGTTTTATTTCCTGATCAACACTTTCTAATTCCGCAGTGATAAAGGTTTAGAATGCAGTGCTTCGGCCTGGTGCTAATAAAGTTTAGGATTTTCATTCAAACTCTGGTGGCATGGATTGCAAAGAATCCATCGCTCTTCTGTGATGGTTGAATGACGGAGAGTGACTAACGAATGAAATCATTCTATCTTTATAGTATTACCTAAAGTCAATGACTAAACACAAACAAGGGCTGAGTGATAGCTCAATCACTAAAGTGTTTCCTTTGAAAGCAGAAGTATCTGAGCCCTATCTCTGAACACCTAAGAAAAAGCCATGTATGCACCTAATTGTAATCCCAGCACTGAGGATGCAAGGCAAGCAGAAAGCTGGGGCTCACTGACCAGTGAGATTCACCTACTAGTCTAGTATCAGGCCAATGAAAGAGTCTATCTTAAAACACAAGGCAGATCGTACCTGAGAAACAAATGACATCAAAGGCTAAACTAAGGTTCCCACATGCACGCACACCCCCATCCACATATATGCACTTATATACCCATACATGTGCATCTCAGCATATATGAATGCACACATCTACATGCAAAAATAACAAATAAGAGAGAAATTGTTAGCCTTATCAAGAAGCAATTCAAGTACAGCTTTTGTTTTGTTTTGTT
This sequence comes from Ellobius talpinus, assembly GCA_001685095.1. Classification (NCBI taxonomy): domain Eukaryota; kingdom Metazoa; phylum Chordata; class Mammalia; order Rodentia; family Cricetidae; genus Ellobius; species Ellobius talpinus. The sequence goes on along the minus strand of LOJH01003467.1, from coordinate 35,495 downwards.
TTGTTTTTTCGAGACAGGGTTTCTCTGTCACTTTGGAGCCTGTCCTGGAACTAGCTGTGTAGACCAGGCTGGCCTTGATCTCACAAAGATCTGCCTGTCTCTTCCTCTGCCTCCGAAATGCTGGGATGAAAGGTGTGTGCTACCACCGCCTGACTTCAGGTACAGCTTCCTAAACCATAGCACAAATTCTAATTAGTCTTAAAAATAAAAACCTGGGAGTAAACTAGCATGGGATCAAACTAGTTCCTCTAAATATGATTGACAGTTGGGACAGACTGAGGGGCCACTGACAGTGGCACTGGAATTTGTCTCTACTGCATGTACTGGATTTTTGAGATCCTATTCTCTTTGGATGTATACCTTGCTCAACCTAGATGTAATAGAGAGGGCCTTGGACTTGTCACAGGGCAGGGTGCCTTATCCTCTCTTAAAATTGGAGGGGGTAGAGGTGGGAAGGTGGGAGGAGGGAGTGGGAGGAGGGAAGGGAGTGGGAATTTGGATTGGTATTTTTTTAAGTAATAAAATAATAACAAATAAAAACCCGGAGTCAGATATCAGGGTAAATGCTGAAAGATCAGAGAAGTAAAGAAGCCAGCCACTGGAGAGACTTGTTACCTCTACTGAATCCTTAGACCCAAGGGGCAAGATCCTGTCTCTGTGAATCCTCAGACTGAATGAGCCCATATCCTGTCTCCACCCACCTGTACCATATTCCTGTCTCCACTTCCCTGGTGCTGGGATTAAAGGTGTAAACCTCCCAAATCCTAGGATCAAATGTATGAGATTCCAAGTGCTGGGGTCAAAGGTGGGTGCCCACCACTTCCTGGATTGTATGGTTAATTAGTAGCTGGCTCCGCCCTCTGAACTTCAAGGGAGCTTTATTTGTTAAAGCACGAATATTACCACACCATATCAGATCACACAGATGAAGGTGGGGCCACGAAAAATTTGGTAACAGTAGAGGTTTCTGAATTCACAATGACCAAAAATCAAGTCAAAATAAAATATTTAATGAATCTGTGCTATTTCTGCCAGAGCTCAACTATTTTGCACCTGAACAGACAACATACACAATTTGTCATCCTGAGAGCTGAGATTATTGTGCGTTCTGAATTTCAGTATATTTACTATGCACACACAGCTTTCTGCTCTTATAGAAACATGATGGTTTAATTACAGAAAACAAAGACTTTTATATTTCCCTGCTGTAATTACTCAGCATGTGTCAGATTAGTATATCTTTGGATTTTATTATGTTTTAGAATGTTTGATTTTCAAAATTGCCATTTAAGTTCCTGACTTGTGTTTCATTTCCAAAATGCTAAGAGAGTTTTAACTTCAGCTCAAGGAAGAATTTCCAACAATTTCCAAAATGTCCTGCCATTTTATGAGTGGAATAATCCTTCTGTACGCTGTGAATATATATTGCTCTTATTGGTTAATAAAGAACTGACTGACTGGTAGCCAGGCATGAGTATAGACAGGAAAGCCAAACTGAGAATGCTGGGAGGAAGAAGGGTAGAGTCAGTGGAGTTGCCAGGAGACACAGAGGGAACAAGACATGCTGGAGGACAGGTAAAGCCACGATCTATGTGGCAATACATAGATTAATAAAAATAGGTTAATTTATGTTGTAAGAACTAGCTAGTAATAAACCTGAGCTATCTGCCAAGCATTTGTTATTAATATTAGCTTCTGTGTAGTTACTTGGGATTGGAGGACAGGAAATTCTCCAACTACAGTTGTATATTATGCAAAGTGACATTCTCAGTATTGACATTCATAAAATCAAAGCTTTAATCAATTTCAAAATATTGTGGATAGTCACCAATCTGATTGCAGAGGAAGGCCAATTCAGGCACCATCTCTACTATTGCTAGGAATCTTAGCTGGAGTCATCCTTGTAGGTTCCTGGGAGTTTTCCTGGCACCAGGTTTCTCCCTAACCCCACAATGGTATCCCACAATGGTCCTGTCTATCAAAATATGTCTTTGGTTGCTCTCCCCCTCCATCCTGGCTCCAACTCAACCATCCTGATCCCTCATGTACCCATCCCCCACCCCCTACCCTCTACTCCCCCACTCCCAGTTTATCCAAGACATCTATCTCACCTGTTTCCTCTTCTCAGGGAGATCCATGTGTCCCTCTTAGGGTCCTCCTTGTTACCTAGCTTCTCTGGGGGCTCAGGGTTTGTAGCCTGGTTATTGTCATCCTAGAGACTTCATTCAGTATTTCATGGATGTAAATGCAGAGATCCACAGCCAAGCACTGGGCTGAGTTCTGGGAGTCCATTTGAACATACAGTGGAGGAATGTTATGAGTAGACGGATGTGGTCAAGATCATGATAGGGAAACCTACAGAGACAAGTGACCTGAGCTTGTGGGAACTCACGGACTCTAGACAGACAGCTAAGGAGCTTTCCAAGGGACTGAACTAAGCCCTCTGCATCTGGGCGACAGATGTGTTACTTAGTCTTTTGTGGGGCCCCTAGCAGTGGGACCAGAACCTATTCCTGATGCATAAGCTGACTCTTTGGAACTTTGTTCCTCTGGTGGGATGCCTTGTTTATCCTTGACAAAGGGTGGAGTAGCTTGGTCCTGGCTCAACGTTATATGCCATACTTTGCTGATTCCCATGGGATACCTTATACCATCTAAATGGAAATGGAGGAGGAGTGAATGGGGGCAGTAAGAAGGGAGGCAGGGGGCAGGGAAGGCAGGAAGGAACAGAGGAGAGGAGAGAGGGGAACTGTGGTTGATATATAAAATAAATTTAAAAACTGATGAATAATAAAACTTGTGGAAAATATTCTGTATCTTATAGAATTAAATATTTAGCCAAGATTTATAATGATAAAGTAATATCATTCTTACAAAATTTTCATTTCATCCTTAAGGAATAGTAAAGTTATATGAATACTAAAAGTTGTTTTAAAATCAATTTCTTTATGATTTATTGCCAGTTAATGTTTGACTGTATGCTTACTTATATACCTATATATCCAGGATTACATAAAATTTTCTTGGGTGAAATGAAAACAAAATGGAAAAGTTTGAAGAAGCCCAAATTCAGAAATTTTTTTAGGCAATTAAGGGCAAGAGAAAGGGGGGATCTGTTGTAAACCGAGGCTGAGATGTAGTAACAGGATGGCCTCCCTTCAGCAACCACTTTTTGCCTTTAGTCATCTAAGGCCTTGCCCTACCCTTCTATTCTATCAGCTCAGGCAGGAGGTGGCTAAGCTGTGAGTGATTTGACCAACCCACTTTCCTTGTAGTGACCCATGGCTAGCCATGGAAAGCAGTAAAGTCTCCTAGTTGACTGTGTCTCCAAAGCGCAAAGCTCCAAGAAAGAAAAGTAGAGCAAAGGGAGAGAGAGACTGTCATGGGACAGAAATCAAAGGCCAAGACTGCCAGTCAATTCTTGCATGTTTCAGTCACCCCATGTGTATAAACCCTTGTCTTTATTGGGGAAAGCATTTTTCCCCCTCTGGAAAGAAAAACCCTGAGAGATTGGGGGGGAAAATAAACTAGGAAGGCCTTAGAAATTCACCATGCTGCTTTCTTAACACAGCAAAGTGAACTCATCCTAACTTCCCTACCCTGAGTTTCTATGCCACACAACACTTACACGTGGTATCCACCATGTCTTAGCCACCTGAATTTCAACCAGAGCAAATGGTCATTATCCTACCCATATGTCCATAAAATTCGTAAGCAAAGCTTGCGCTGCTAAAGATGCAAGCATAAGTATTACATATAAACAGTTGGCTTTGACTGTCTCAGAAAGTTATTCATATGAAAAGAAATGCAATGTTTTGTAAATTGAATCCCGGTGATTACAAGTTTTCTACCTCAACATGTCTTTTCACATTTGCTGATGACAGAGAGTTAACTAGAATTTACCTCCAGAAAGTAAGACACATGACAAGCGCATTCCTCTTCAGGTAATGCTGAACCTCTTTCCAGAGAATGAGATTTGACAAGAGGAACGCATGGAAGAGATTTGTTTTTAAATAATCCAAACGCCAACTGGCAGCCTCAAAGAAAAATAATATGGATGACAGAAATGAAAACGAATGGTGACTTAATCAGGACATTATTAGAAAGGGCACTGAGAATTTTAACGATGCTATTTACATTTTTTTCCTCCTTTCCAGAATCAGTAGAGAATCTGTAGTCAAATATGCAAATCTCATAAGAATTCAGAGAAACTTCTAAAAATTATTCATAATTTTCCTTCTTTGATCAGAAATGACTTTAAAAATATTATATGATTTCAGAGACATTTCCTATATTCTTAGCTTCTCAGTTGTGCGGTAAGGCCCTCCCTTGCTTCCTCCCTCCCGCCTTTTTCTCCTTTCCTATCTCACTCCCTGCTCTCCTTTCCCCCTTCCCTAATGGATTCTATGTATGCCATGGGAGTTGCATAAAAAGTTAACCATTTATCTCTGAGAAAGATGATTGCAGGTTAAGTCGAATTTGAAGGATATTGAAGGAAACAATGCCCCTTGAAGCTCCTAACAACATCAACTGCATTCCCTGGCCGGCTGGAGTGAAGATCACCTTGACACGTCAGTTTCAAAGTCAAATAGCATTCACAGAACATTATTTATCCTTTTCTGCTACAAAAAAATACTCAGCAAAATATGAGTGTAACAGGTTCTGCCGGGAGAGTTCCAAACTGAATGCTCTTAACTTACAAAGTCAAAGACTACCTATCCCATCCTCCTCAGACACCACAGTTGGTGTCCTAGAACCACATCATCTGACTCAGATTTTGCTTAGCCTAAAGGGCAAGTTAGGTATCTCAAACTTCAGTATTCTTCCTCATCTTTCCCTTTTATTAAATGTCATTCATCTTTTCCTAGCAACAAATACATTGTAATGCTGTTAATATGTAAGCAAATATTAGCCAAAAAGTATAAGTCAAATATTCAAATATCTGACTTGATATTCTATAAAAATATCATCAAGTTCATGTGATATACTAAATGATTAATGGTAGCCTACAAAGCCAGGGAAGATTGGGATGAATTCAAAGAACATGTAAGAATTTGCCTTACCAGATAAAATAATTGAAATTCCACTAATAAAATACTCCAAGTGAAAAGTAAAATGCTTCCCTCTATCATATCATATGGAACTGTTAATATATTATATTCTTCATTTTTATGAGAAATAATAAAATCCTTAACAGAAAATCTAGGCGCTTACATGTTTAAATTCTAAGGCAAGGGAAAGACTTTTATCCAAATCAAGAATGCAACATAAGCTAGGAAGTAAATATTTGAATATATATCATCATATATGCCAAAATCTAAAAATAAAGATAAGTATGCAAATGGGAAATGTCTAACCTTGAACTAGTACAGATGACAAACAATGTTTATGTGTCTACTACACAAAGTTCTTAAAACCTAAAATAAAAGTCTGAGCAAACCAGTAAAAATAGGAAAACACAACTCATAGGACAGAAAATTTTTAGAGCAAGTCAGAGGAGTAGTTACAACATACTTGTAATCCCAGAACTCAAGAAACAGAAACTAATGTGCCTTGCATAGCCAACTTGGCTTGAGCAAGTACCCTGTCTCAAAAAGCAGGGAACACTATTTAAAGTTGCCAAGAATATAGACATGAATTCCTCTGAAAAGGTTGCTGTATAAAAGGCTTTACTGATATTACCTTTGGGAAAAGTCTGTCCAGAAATTTCCTGAACCAATGACCAAAAATGGATGACAGATAAAACTTGCAGACTAACTTCTGTAGTCAAGGCTAACGGGAGATTCCCCACCCAAACTGAAAGAAATGAAATAAATCAGAAGTTCCACGAAATTGCTGAAAAAAATGCCTGCACTCTTATAAGAATATAACACATAAGATGAACAATTAGCAGGCATTTTTCCATAGAATCTCACCTGATACTAAAAACAGGCATTGCTGGTAGGAGAGGAGCCTGGAGGACCACCCTAAGCTAAACAGTAAGACATTACAGTGCCCTCCCCCAGCACAACATAAAAGCAGGATAACACTACAAGATTGACTTCATAATGAGTTCTCTTAGCTACAGCTCAACAGTGTGCAACTATCCAGCTTCACGTGAACATCTAGTGCTCAGGGCTGTGTAGCCTTCCTTCCATAATCTATTTAGGGCCTTGTGGTCGGCCATAAAGAAACTGCCATTTTGATATAAGCAACAGTCCATTTTGTCCCATCTTCCTACCCAACTTTTGATCTGCTTTCAGACTATGTATTCACTACAATGGACACTTTATTAAAAACGAAAGCATGTGTCACTTTGATGACTGCCATTTTTCATTCGTCATATTGTCTTCAAGGTCCACTCACATGCCAGAGTGTATCAGTTCTTACAAGTTTTCTACCTCAACATGTCTTTTCACATTTGCTGATGACAGAGAGTTAACTAGAATTTACCTCCAGAAAGTAAGACACATAAATTCTATTTATAATTGAGTAACATCACATTCCGTTCAACTGTTAGTAAAAGCAGGTATGGCAGATAATCCCATTTGTAAGTTATCATGAATAATATTTCTATGACCACTCATATCTCTCACATATTGCTGTTGTGTCTTCTCTATTAGTATGTGCAAGTATAATTACTAGGTCTAGAGGTAAACCAGTCTAACTTTTTTGAGTAACAACCATTTTTCCCAAGTAGCTGCATCATTTTTGTTCTTTACAGCCAGGAATGAGGGTTCTGGTTTATCTACCATTTTATCATCAACCAGTACTTTATATCTTGGATTACAGCTCTCCAAAGGGTGAAACATAGCCTTTCATTGTGTCTTAAATGTGCATTCCTAATTACTCATGATGCTGATATCTCTTCTTGTGGTCATTGCTCTTTTCTACAACTTCTTGGGAAAATGTCTGAAGATACCTTTTGGCTTAGTATTTATTTTATGTGTATGGGTGTTTTGCACACACACACACACACACACACACACACACACATGCACTGTGGTAATGGCACTCCAAGGCCAGAAGAGGTTGTTGGAACCTCCACAACTGGAGTTATAGAGTTACAGACAGTTATGAGCTGCCATGTGGTGCTGGGCATCAAACTCGGGTCCTCCAGAAGAGCAGCAACTACTTTTAACCAGTGAGCTTTCTCTCCAGACCCTTTGTATCATTTTTAAATTATATATATAGTGTTGAGCTTTAAGACTATTCTATGTATTTTATATTCAAGTGACTTGAATATATATAAATCATATATTCAAGATATGTGATTTAAATACTTTTGCCCATTCTGTGAGTCATTGCTTCATTTTCCTGGTGGTGTCCTTTGACAAACAAAACATTAAACTTTAAGTAAAGCACAAATTTCTTCTCTTCTTTGTGCCTTTGGTGTCCACTCTAATTAACAAGTGAGAGACTCAATACCTTATGTGCCTTCTTCTCACTTGTATCATTAAGCTTTCACACGTGTGACTTCATGCTTTTAGCTTAACTGTTGTTTACGATTGTGTATTTTTGCATTTGTGTTTACATTTGGCCCAAAGCATTTGCTGATGAACTGACTTTACCCCCTTTGAGTTCACGAGCAGTCTTGTTGGATTGATTGAAAGTTTGTAGGCTTCTTTATGGATACTCAATTTACCAGTCAGGTCAGATCTATTCATCAATACATCACTGTCTCTATTTCTATAGACTTCAGTGAATTTTAAACTCTGAACATTTCATTCCTAAATGAATGAAAACTGTTCTTGTGAATTGTTGTGGTCATCCAGAAGTCCTGAATTTGCATATGAAATTTAGGCTTATTCTATAAACTACCAGGGAGCACATCAGAATCCTCATAAGTCAGTTCGACAGTCATGTTGAACCATTTGGCCATCCTAACATTTTTAAGTCTCTCAATGCACAAATATGGAACTTTTTATTTTATTTAGACCTATTTTAATTACCACTAGTGATGCTAAGTAGTTCAGAGCCCAAATATATTTGGTATATATTTTATGAAGTTTATTCCTGAATATTTTTGTTCATTTTGATACCTTAATAGATGTAATTGATTTCATTTTCACATTGATCATTGTTAGTAACAAATAAACAATTACTTTTGTATCTCTCTAAACTTCATTAGTTCTATTAGGTTTTCAGTTAGTTTTTAAAGGCATTTTTATTAGTTCTTTGAGGATTTCATTCATATTTTGATCGTGTTGAATCCAACTCTCCCCGAACCTATTTCCCCTTCCTTACCCACCCAACTTCATATTCTTTTTTAACATAAAACTCATTAAGACAAATTTGTGCTGTTCAAATAATATTACATGTGTGGACTTCCACTGGAATATGCTCAACTTATCAGAGGCCATACTTTTTGTGAAAACTGTCTCTACCTCTCTAGTATCTATCAGTTACCAACAACTTCTCAGTGAGATATGGGACTTGGTCCCCAATTCCACTCTCCATGCTATGATTAGATCTGTCTTTAGCTTGCACAGGTCTTGTGTACAGTGTCACAACCACTTTGAGTTCACATGTACAGCTCCTCTGTTGTGTCCAGAAGACACTGGTCCCTTGTAGCCATCCACCACCACTGTCTATTACACGCCTTCTGCCCACTTTTTTGCAACAATTCCCATGCCTTTGTAGAATGGAATTTTGTTGTCTATGTTCAATCTAGAACTGAGTACTCAACTGTCTCTTATTTTCTACTTCTTGGCCAGTGTGGGTCTTTGTGTTAATCACCATTTACTGCAAACAAAACTTCAGATGAAAGTTAACAGACGTATTAAACTGTGAGTATGACAAATTGTTATGTGTTGGTTTAATTCTGTGTTCCTTTAGCATAATAATAAAAGTGGGTTCTCCAATTGGGTCTTAGCCTGATGATGGTACCAAGGATAGGATTCATCTTATGAAACAGTACAGTCAGAAAGTGATTGGTTACTCCAACAGTATTTGACTCTATTGCATCAGTGGGCATGTGTTTTCAGAAAGTCATTATTGTAGCTCTGAAGGCTCACAGCTAGATGATAATAATCAATTTTCTTCTCAGATAGCTTTTTATTTGTGGTGTCTTGGATGGACATGGTTGTCCCATTATGGAGTACCTCCGTTTCATATATATTGAAGCTTCTATAAAAGTAGGCTTCCATATAACTCTTTCAAAAGGTCTGTCATGTTACTTATACCTTCCAGTATTCCATACTCTATGCTGCTGTCATTTTCCCCATCTAAATTTAACCTTTCCTGTTCCATTTTCCTATGACTAGAGATGTTTATAGTTCTTCATTTTCAATCTGAGCATCTCTTATTGATTTTTATTGCTCAGTTGTTCTACCAAGAACCTTAGGAACAATGCTAAATCAATTGACAAGACGAAGTATATTTGCCTTTTCCTGATACTAGGAGTAAAGCTCCCACAAGAATGTGGGTAGTTGTAAGGTTTTTGTAGACTCTTCTCATCAGGTTTAAAAAACCTACTTCTACTCTTACTTCCCCCAATGCTTTTATGGTGGAAGAGTACTGAACTTTGTCAAAGGCTTTCTCTGAGATTACATTACCATATTGCAGTATTTTGGTTTTTCATTCACTTACTTTAGTGTTATGGTATGTATGATGTTTAACTTTGATTGTCAAGGGAATTTGGAATATGGCTGTTTGTGAAGCCACTTCCAGATAAGTTTAACTGAGATGAAAAGGCCCACCCTGAATGTGGATAGCAGTTCTGTGGGCTGGGGTTTCAGACTAAATCTAGGGAAAAAGTGACTGAAACACCAGCCTCTCTCTCTCTCTGCTTCTTGACACAGTGTGACCTCCTTAGCCAGTGGCTTCCTTAACTTACCTCACCATGATCAGATATGTTCCCTCAAACTGTGAGCCAAGAGATACCCTTCCCTCAGTCACTTTTGTCAGGTATTTTTTTTCAGAGCCATGATAAAATAATTAGTACAGTATGCTAATTTATCATCTTTCACATGCGAAGATAACATTACAGTATTTGATTAAATTACACTTTGTCATGGTGCATAGTTTCTCATTTGTCTGCCACACTTCATCCCAGCATGTTGTTGGGTTTTTCTTATTTATGTATTTATTTATCTGTTTGTTTATTTATTTCCATTCTAGTAACAAGAAGCATTTTTTCTGTACTTTTCTTTATCAGATATAGATATCAAAAGGTAAAATGAAAGAATACATGATCATTGTGTGTATATGTGTGCACGCATAAGTGTTACAAAAGATGATAACTGAGTTAATTAAGCCTGTATACTATCATAGAAGACTGAGACAGCTAAAGACATAACAAAATAAATTTATAACTGGCAAATATGGACAATAAATGCTTAATAAAATCAATGTTTCAGCTCTATTGTATTTAGTTCCTTAAACTCCATGAAAAAAATATGATCATATTTAAAGTTAGAGTGTTTGTAAATTTTAAAGATCTTTCTGTGACAAGAGAATAGGATTAGAAACTAAAATATGAAGATTAGCATATGATTGGTTGCAGGGAAAGACTGTGACTCATCACCTGGGCTTCGTCTAAAGGACAGAGTATGCAGTAGGACTGAAATGCAAATGGGAGAGGTGAGGTACTCTGTAAGGGCCTTAAAGGGAAGTACACTTCTTCTCCAGTGCATTCTGAGCTGTTTTTTCCAACCCAGTAGCCACTCCCTTTCTTCTCTTGTCCTCCCTCCCATTTCTTTACATAAGTTAACACATACATGCACACACACATAACTGAAAACCTAAGTCTATTTCTAAACACGTATCTCTGGTGCAAGCTTTATCCCGGAACACACTGCCCACAGTGAGGTGCTCTCAGAACTCAAAACCTCTGACCTAAATATTGATTTCTTTCTCCTTTTCTTTATCTCTTTTTTTGGATACCAGCCAAAAGGCTATGTAAGCAGGATTCTGACACTGTATGTTCCTGCTTCCCTGACCTCCATGCCTAACTTAAAAGATCTGACTTCTTCTCTATCTACCCTTCTCCTGGCAGCTGCAGAGCTTTTAGCTTGCCTGGTCTGTTTTGTTGTTGTTTGTTTGTTTGTTTGTTTGTTTTTGTTGTTGTTTAAAACTTGTCCTTGAGCTTCCTTCCAAGTCTGTTTTCAAATTCTTTTATTGATGAGACTATGAACCCAAAAGGAAGCTTTGGTTTCCTTGGTAACACATCAAACTACCCTCAGGCTCAGTAATTTGCCACAATTTACAGAACGCATAAAGCCCATTATTCTCATGGTTAGTTTATTGCAGTATAAATCTGGAAATTAAAATTGGCCAAAAGAAAAAAAACCATCAGAGTAGAATTCAGGACCAGCAAATAATGACATTCCCCCAAGGCCTTTCTCAGTCAAACTAGGCAAGCCACCCATCTCTCCCACTAATTACCTGTGAGAATACACAACAAATAATAGTCTTAGAAATCTCACTGCAAGTTAGTCCCAAGCTTTTTGGTTATAGATATGATTAATCATCCATGTAAATGATCTTTGTCTAGAGCCCCTCCAGGGTTCTAACTAATACTTGGCTGGCTCAAGACTCCATAATAGATCACACTATTAACAATATTGGGCTACCTGACATGGCTCAAAGTCCCCAGGCAGATACACTGATTATCAAGCAAGACATTCCCAGCATTGGGAGGTGACTCTTTGGGGTTCATGTAAAGGCTAAATATTTCTTTGAGCAAGAACAGTCTTTTACTGTACTCTGTAATAAAGAGAAATATAATATAAACCCACCAAGGCACTTAAAGTATTTTTAAAAAAGAATCAGTAAAGCAGAAAATAGAACCATAAAATATACACAAAATAAGACAGAAAAGACTTAAAGTAAGCAAAAGAATATAAAAACAACTGGAGAACAACTAGCAAGGTGTTAGACTTAAATCCAACCTTATTATCATTTTAACCTAAATACCATAATAAAAAGACGTCATCATCTGAATGTGAACGGGAGACCTAACAAGAAATTCAGTAAGTAGAAAGACACATATCTGTGTGTGTGTGTGTGTGTGTGCGCGCGCGCGCGCGTGCGCTCGCTGTGTAGCACTCATCAAAGGAGAGCTAGAAAGTCTAAATTTCAGACAAACTAGACTCTAGCACAAGGATGCTATCGTGGATAAATGGTATAATATACCCAAAATACAGAGTAACATTCCTAAAATTGTAGTAATTATGAATCAATTGATTGATGGGACAAATAAACCATGAACGTTATTCTAGTTAGCTTTAATTATCAACACAGCCTAGAGTTAGCGGAAAGTTTTGATTGAAAAATTGCCTAGATAAGATTGAACCGTGAGTCTATTTTGGGGGATTTCCTTAATTCCTAGTTTATGGAGGAAGGCCCTGCCCACTGTGTTCAGTACAATCCCTAAATAGGCTGTCCTGGGTTATGTAGGAAGCTTATCTAACCATGAGCATGTGAATGAGTGGAAGAGAAGCTTTCCTCCACGCATTCTACATGGAGTTCATACTCTGGGCTCCTCTGCTGACTCCTCTCAATGGCAGACCTGGAAATGGACCTGGAAATGGAAGACATACAAAACTTTTCCATCACTCAGTTGTTCCCAGCACAGTGTTTTATCACAGCGGCAGAGAGGAAGGTACAACAGATGCCTCATAGTCCCGAGCGCATTCAGAACTATAAAGCATTTCAAAACACACGAGGCAGGGCTAGGGAGACGGTTCAATAAGTGAAGCTTTTCACCAAGCCTGGTAACCTGAGTTTAAGTCCAGGACACACCTGATGGAAGCAGAAAGCTGAGTTGTCCTCTCACACTGGAAGGCACAATAAATAAATGAAGTGTAATTTTAAATTTTAAAAATACATGAACCGCCAGGCAGTGGTGGCACATACCTTTAATCCCAGAACTCCCCCAAAGGCAGTGGCAGGTGGATCTCTGTGAGTTCGAGGCCAGCCTGGTGTACAGAGCAAGTTCCAGGACTGGCTCTATAGCTACTGGGAAACCTTGAGCATATTTTGGGGGATTTTCTTTAAAAAATACATGAAGCTAAATTAGATAAAACTTAAAAGTAGAAGTAGAAAAATACACAGGTATAGAAGGAAATTTTGTGTTTTTCTGTTGAGTAAATAGAACGAACTGAAATTCAGTCAGTAAATCAAAGATCTGAGCAACATGCTCTATCAGGATGATTTAGCATACTTGAAGCCAAAAAGAATTCATTAAGTATCAGTTTGCTATCTTCAAGTGTAAATATGGAAATTAATATTTGGGTTTTTATTAACTTATTTACATTGTGCAAAATAACAACTTTTATTGTAGCATTTTCACACATATATCTCCTTAGATTGGGTACTCTAATCATGTCTAAACACCTCAAGGGATCAAAATCGCTGTTGCTGAAGACTGAGATAAGGAAATCATTTAATCTAGTGGACAGTAAACCAAGGCACAACAGAAAATCAAGTTGACAAAAGGTAGTTTCCTTCTCTGCCAATATCAGATCAAATGAGGGGGAAATAATTTCAAATTTCCAAATTAGATAAACTATTAATTAGGCAGGGTGAATATAAATTAAACTCTGTTTTTGAATGCTCATGAAACGTTCACAAAATTGGTCTTATATTTTAAAGAACCATCAAGTGCTATCCATTGTGTGCAGTTAAACCGTTTGTTTGATCGACATATTCCAGGATGCCAGCTCAGTTGCACTTTATACATCCTAACCTCCATTGCCTGATACCTGCTCTCCAGTTCCTTGCTAGTAGACATCTCAACTTCAGCCATCAATATCTGAAATCCAGACCATTTCCACGAGGGCATACTTTCCTTAGCCTGGTCCAGATTAACTTTCAGTTCCATCTTTTCAATTCTACAAATAAAGGCTCTTTGAGTCATCCCTGACTATTCACTAAACTGATGTTTTGAGCCAGAAAATGCTGTCAGTTCTACTTCTCAATTATTACATGTCCAGAACTCCACTACTGTCTCGTTCCCTCACCTTAGAATGAGCTCTCTCCCTGTCTCTTCTTCTCCCCATTTCTACTTTTGCTCTCTAGAATCTGTTCTCAACTGGGCAACTGGTCATCATTGGTCAAAATATTTCAGATCATTTCACTTTCCCTCTTAACTGCTGATAGTTCCTCCTGTCTCTCAAAGCACGAGACAGTTTCAACGCCTAATCTTCAGCACTCTGCAAGCTTGAATTGCTCCCACTTCAGTTCTCCCAGGATTCCACAGGGGTGCAGTAGAGAACCTAGGCACACACTTCAAATCCTCCCTCAAAAGTCACCTTCCCATGAGGCACACCTGAGCAACCAACCACCTCCCAACCCTACCAGGTCTTTCTCGGTCTTGGTAGTTCCTCTGAATTCCTTAATTCTGATAGAGATATTTATCTTCTGAAACACAGTATAGTTGTTGCTTTAATCATAGCCATGGCTTATTTTTCATCTAATTCTATGTGAAAACAAGCTCCACATTTCTCCCATTTGGCTTTATTACTGTATCCTAAGGAGCAAGCATGTGGGACACAAGGTAAATAGATAATGAAAAAATTTGGTTAATAGTATAAATATACTTATTCTTTTATTTTTAAAAAAGCTAAGTGAATAATCAAAGAATCCATCCAGTTTTACATTCTGTGCTACATGAGCACTATCTTTCATATCAAATTAGTACAGGTTGTGTCTGGAGGTATAGTTCAATGGTAAAGCACCTGGCTAGCATATATAAAGCTCATGATCATTTCTCAGTATTTCAAAATAACAGTTATTGCAATTATGTTTCTTCAACTAATAATGCCAGCATGCATTGATCTTACTCTAGGGATGGTCCTCACTTCCATATGTCACTGTCTATTCAATTGTGGAAAATTTAACCTTGTATTATCATTGTCATCATCATTTTATTCGTTCGTCTGAGATAAGACTTTCCCATGCTGCTAAGACTGGTCTGAGACTCTCCATGTAGCCCAGGCTAAACTTAAATTTGAGATCTTCCTGCCTTAGCCTCCAGCTTTGCATCAATTATATTGATATCTACAACTAAACTCAAATACCACAATGTAAATTTAAACTAATAACCAGTTTCACTAAGCCTGCTTCTACCCAATATAAAAAGTTTTTAAACTTTTTTCTCTCCTAAAACTTTTTTTAGCTGACACACTAAATTGATACAAGTCATGTGATATTTCTGGAATATGAATCTGCCATCCATCTTTCTATATCTCAATTCAATGTGTCAGCTGAATTCATTTTCAAAAGCCCTGCAGCTCCACAAAAATAAAGCATTTTTAAAAGCCACATAAAAATAATAACAGGTTGCAGGTTGGATTGTAACTATCTAGATACCACATGCAACAGAACAGACTGTCCCTCACTGTAACTTACAACATTCTACAGTTCAAAGCATGGTCCCTATATCCTATACATTCTATGAGTGAGATTGCTATAAGAATCAAAACAATCTTCATTATTAAATGACTTCAGAGAGCCAGCTAACACAGACCTCAAAACTGACACTAAAATGCAGCATCTGTGTATTGAGGGGAAACTCCTTCTTTTCTACTCCAGGACATAGCACTAAGTGTGATGAGTAGAAATGGAGGGTAAACTTTTCTATCAAAATAGAAATCCACTGGGAACCCAGATATTGTATCTGAAGTGGTCACCTACTCATTCCAGATTTAGGCACAAAAAGGCAATCCTTTGCAANNNAAAAAAAGACTCTTTGCAAAAAAAATAGGCTTTAAGGAACTTTTTAATAATGTGATGACTAACTTTGTGTTAACCTGGGTGTCTTAGTTGGTGCTTTATTTTTTTGAAGATACACCATGGCCACAGTGATTCTTATTTTTACAAAAAAAAAAAAACAAATTGGGGGCTTGCTTATAGTTGAGAGGGTTGGTCCATTATCATCATGGTGTGGAGCATGGCAGCACACAGCAGACATGGTGCTGGAGAAGTAGCTGAGAGTTCTACATCCAGATCCTCAAGTTGCAGGAAAAGAGACACCCTCTGGCCTTGGGAGGGCTTCTCAAACCTCAAAGGCCACCCCTAGAGACACACTTCCTCCAAAAAGTCCACACTACCTATTCCTTCTCAAGTCGTGCCAATTCCCAATGACTATGCATTTAAATATGCAAATGTATAGGAGGCATTCTTATTCAAACTACTACCATATTGTCTATGTTATGGTACCCAGAAATTTGCTCGATCAAGTACTAATACAACTTTTGCAGGGAAAGTATTTTCAAGATAAGATTAACATTTGAATCTGTGGAACCAGAGTAAACAAGTACCCTCCATGGTGTGAGGAGGCTTGAATCAATCAGATGAATATTCTCAAAGAAGAGGAAATTCTACCTATCATCTGCCTTTGGGTTCAGCCTACACATCAGATGTTCCTACATCTCTAGACGGCCAGCCCACCCTGAAGATCTTGGCTGATACCTTCTTCAATCAGATACACTAATGCCAAATTAAATCTCAATCTCTCTCTCTCTCTCTCTCT
>LOJH01003466.1:14297-52445 GCA_001685095.1 Ellobius talpinus | reverse complement strand
CTCCCAGAATTCTGTTCTGTCTACTCCGCCTATCTAAGCTGCTGTCCTATCAAATGGCCAAGGCAGTCTCTTTATTTAACCAGTGAAAGCAACACATAGAAAGAAGATCCTCCTACACCATTCTTTAGCAGCAGCAGCAAGGAGGGAAAGTCAACAATCCTCCCCTAGTGCCAGATCACTGCCCTTCAGGGAGGACCTCTACCTAACCCAAGAAACAGAACCTTCCATGATGAGCAGATGCTACATGGTCCAGGATCACCACCATGCTCATTGGCTCTTCCCGTTCATCCTCTTTTGCACCAGGCACTCAGATGTAGTGTTTTCTCAGTCTGGAAGTGTTCTCCTGCTTCTCTGCTTGGCAATTCTTACTCCTGTTTCATATTTAGATCATCTCATTCCCTTAGACAGAGACCCTCTGGACCATACACTCAACTGTGTTACCTGTGAAACACCTGGCGATCCCTTCTCTGTGCTTTCAGAACACTCTCCAAAGTTTATGAATTGATTAAAATTCTGTTCTTCACACAAAATAAATAAGAAACAAGCTCATCTTTCTCCCACCCATTGTTTGAACCTTCCCTGCCTTTTCAAGACCTAACAAGCAAATTCTTCAGCTTCCTGGTAATATTAGGCACATGAACACTTCAGTAAGTCTGTATGATTCATCTTCAAATACTAAGAAAAAAATGTTAAAAAAAATCTATTGCAATCCAATACAAAACCTGGTCTTTCTCCATAGCTTCAGCTCAATGTGGACTGTTCTTCGACCACCTGGTTCCTGTCACCACAAGTCCCTCCCACTGTTGGCACCCCTACAGTCTGCTCAGAAGGCAAGAGAGTTAGAAGAAAATGATCAAATTACACAAGTGGCACTTATACACACTCCTGCTACCTGTTAAGTGAAGTACATTAGCAGGTCACCAAAGATATTCTTGGAACCCCATTCTTCACAACATCCCGATATGGACAATTCACTCCCAAACTGATGTCCAGTGAGGTCACCGGGCCGGCTCAGCGTCTATGTCCTGGGGAAACTCCCCATTGTAGCCAAAAACCTAGTGTAGATAGTCCAGCTCCATCTAGCTTCTCAGTGCTTTCATGCCCTGGAATACTACCCTCTGCATAGCTGGGCCTGCTCTGCCCTCTCTTCTCAAGCAACCTTCATCTTCTAAATGTTTAGTGTCTGGAATCAAGGAAGACTCCCAGGCTGGGAATCGAACTTCTTGCAGTCTCTGAGAAGACACCTGCCAGCTTCTCAGCTACTGTTCAGGTATCACCCAATATGAAGAAGGAACCAGCAGCAGCACTCCTCTTGCTGGCTCCTCCTAATCTGTCCAGTGATTTCCTTTGGCTTCTTGTCAATCATACATTGAAAATAGATGAGAGTGGATGGCAGAAACTTCTGATTTTCAGTCAGCTTTCAGAAGGTACTTAGACATTAATGGTCCATTTTTTTTTTCTGTCTTGGGTCCTCACCTGGGATTCCAGGATGATGGGCATCCTTAACATCCTGTCAAGCACAGTTCTGGGACTCTTGGATAGATGTCTGTCTTCATACAATTTTGACTCTATAAGCATTCTCTATGTTTGCTGAAAGCCAAGAGTTCAGCCCCTGACTACCAGACAGGACGAGAACAAGACAAAGCTGTGAAAAGAAGAATAAGTTGAGTGACAGCTGAAAGTCCTCAAAGCCAGGCTACCCATCAGAAGCACCCAGAGACCTTTGAAGAAAATATCTTAATATCTTGTCCTTATCCATTGCTATGCTAGTTTAGTAGATCTGGTTTAGAACCACAGAAGTAGGATTCATAGAAATGTCTGAACCACATGTTAGGAAACTTCAAGAGAGAGTCTCATAAATGCTTGAAAGTATCATGGAGAGACTCTGGTGGAAACAGTGATGAGGAAGATTAAAACAAACAGAGGGAGAAGGGGCTGGAGAGGATTTGGGTCATTCAGAACTGAAGCCGCAAGGAATATCCTAAGCAAAACTCTAAGGCTAGAATAACAAGATTTGATTTCAAGCTCAGTGTTCCTGTGGAGAGGAGGAGAAGAACAAATTTGTGAGGCCCACGGCTTTGTAAACTGCTGGGTGCAGAAACTTGGTCTCATACAGTTAGCCGCATCCTAGGAGGAAAATAGGTATCGTGTTGGGACATTCTCATTACGGATCAGGCTCCATGTGGTACTGATAGGAGAACAAGAGGATATAGTGAGGATTGAAGGACCTAATGCTTGCCATCTGCTCAATAACTATCATCTGGAACCATCTTTTAAAAGCAATTCTGTTACTAGCAAAATAACGTGTGTGTATATGTGTGTGTGTGTCTGTGTGTGTGTGTTTGTGTGTGTGTGCGCCCATTTGCATGCACGTGTGTGTGTGCCCAGTGGTATAATGAACCACCTCACATCCACCATTGAAGGCCACTTCTGCACACAGCTTACCAATTTTGTATTTTGTGAATGTCAGGCTGTAGTTTCAAATTGGCTACTGGAGGAAACTGTAGCAGCTACAGTTATCGACTTCATTTTTCTCTCTTTTGAAAGCTTGGGTTACCAGAATGCTTTTGAGTGTTCTCTGAACACTGGATGGATTTGAATGAGTTGAACTGAATTAAGTTGAAAAGTAAATCAAAACTTTAAGAAAGTAATACTATGAACTGAGAGAGAAAATTATAAACTTAGGGGGAAAAACATAGTAAGACCTTGGCCTTGAGGCAAGTAGCCAATAAAAATGGAATCTGAGGTGTTAATCTAAGCCAAGGCTTCCTTCAGCCTGTTTTCTTCCCATAACTTTTTACCAGTGCTTCTGGAATAAGTGTGAAAATAACTGCATGAAATAGAACTAAAAGTATTGTCTACATCTGAGCTCTGAGCATGCTAAGAGGGCATTCCAAAGACTCATTTTCTCTGGAGAGAAAAGTTCAAGGAAGACATAGATTGTTTTAAATTATCTGAAGTGAAAAGTGATTTTAGAAAGGGCAAAAATCAAATATTAAATTGCATAAAATACTATGATCCTTTAAAGATATGAGAAATATTTGCACATAAAATATGGTGAACACTAGCCAGGGTATATTGGTGCATGCCTTTAATCCCAGCACTTGGAAGACAGATAGGCCAATATTTGTGAGTTCAAAGCCAGGCTGGTCTACAGAGTGAGTTTCAGGACAACCAGGGCTACATGACCGTAAGCACAGTATAGAGCAGCAGTTAATACAGGCTGAGGTCTATAGTATCAGGAAGATGGAAAAGCAACAACTGGTTTTGATAGAATGATGTAGACGTGTGGAAATACCACATTGAACATCATTTAATGCACACAATTACTGTGTGTTAACCTCAGAGATTATTCTATTCCAGACAGTGAGGAAAAAACCATCAAAGAAGTCGTTATAAAAAAACACAATAATTAACTAATTAATTAATTATGAAGCTGCACCACCTAAAATTAAGCTTTCATGGCTGAAACTTGATGCACTTTATTAGTGCATCAAGAATTGTAAGAAAACCTAGAAATAATTAAGCACAAGCATTTTATTTGAGGCTGAGAAGTAAACCTAGAGACTCTTTTAGGAGTCGACACTGATTTAGAAAATAAATTAGCTGTCTGATGTTTAAGACTTTGTACATGCCATGATGGTGTCCAGGTTCTGAGAGTCAACAAATTTAAAGGATCTACCTTCCAGCCTGGAGGATGGGTACTTAGAAGTAATGTAAATCTCATCAGAATGAAGATCCACTCACATTTTTTGTCAAATCTGCGGTCAGTGTTCAATTCCAAGACTCTAGGGAAACAAAACAGAAAACAAAAACGAAAACCTCTTTCAATTAGAATTCTTACTGTTGAGAAGAATTAGGAGGATAAAACGAGGTTTTCTTAATCACCTGATTTCCATAAGTGACATCATGTATTACAGATTGCTGTTGCCACGGAGATATAAGAAAGACATGTCAGATGGCAACAAGGGTGTTGATTGCTATAACAGTGAACTGCTTGGGCTTTAGAGATACACCATACCTTTGGACTTGTTAGGAAGTGTTGTCTATACAAGCAACAGTGGAGCCTATATATCTATCTCCCGACACATGGAATCATTTGTCTATTCAGCTAAGAACAAAGAAAGCATCAATACAGTTCTCATAGCCCTCTCATTTGCAATACAGAGAATGAAAGGCCTGCTTCCTGCCATGTTTGCCAAGAGTAGGGAAGATGCTTCTTGGTCCCCACCTAAAAACCCCCACGTACTAAATGATTCTTTTCTCTAAGCTAATAACCAATTTCCAGTTAGTGAATAATTTTTTTTTCTGGAACCATCCTATTGGAAAATCAGCGAAAAGAGGGAAAAAATTAAATAAGCAAATCTTTAAAAGAGGCCACAGCAAGAGAGATGGTAAGCTTCCAAACGTACCAGTCAAGAAAAGCCGGAACTTACAGCTGGTCCCAAACAAAACCATAATTTTAACTGATCCCTGAGTTGAGCCTCGCTGGATGAATGACTTACAGGGCCTCTGGCTCTTTGGGACTAAGCGAGAAGATTATTTTTAGCACAACTATTTGGAAATCTTTGAGAACTTGGACCTGCTATTCTGTCTGGTACCAAAGCAAGTTTCTCACTGAGCTTTTAGGAAAGATCCTGACTTTTGTACACTGGGGATCCTGCAGCAACCCACCCTCCCAGAGCACGGTACGGTGTTTATTCTCTTTTTCAGAACTTTGGCAAATGTAGAGATCATGACCCATCTCCGTTATGATGGAGTCTTTAGCTCAGTAAGCAGGTAGCTCTTTAGGAAGAATCCAGGAAGTAAAGACCTAGCTCTGAATCTAACTGACACTGGCTTCTTGGCCTTGGACAATGGTCTCTGGCCCTTGGCTGCCCATCACAAAGGGGTCCTTCAGTGGGTGATATAGGGGTTAGTCTATAGACTATAAGAATTTTGCAAATATCCAAGTTTCTTTTTTCACTGTTCTTCCATCATAGCGCTTCACACAAAGCAGCCCAGACTGTAAATCATGAGCTGTTGTATAAAATCCTAATAAACATGTATTCTCTCACTCAAATCGTTGAGCTTCTGCTGTAACTCAGCCTGTCATATATGTCAGCAATAGGAAGTTGATGCTTTGATATGGAAATGAGCAAGCAAATACTATAAAAACCAGTTGTGTGGCCCTGAAGGGACCTCATTTAAATAAGAAACTAAGTTCCACACAGGAAAAGGGGAGCTTCATGGAGCTAAGGGGCTCATCAGAGAAGGAACTGGGGTTCCTGTCCCTAGATCATAGTCCCTCCTAGTGAAGCTAGAAGAACAGATTCTGATATTGAGCAATGTCTACCTCAGAAGCCAAGGAGAGGTCTCATTTTGGCCCTCCTCAATAACCTCTCCTCTTCCTAATGATTTCCAGGCAAAGCGTATTTTGAACTTGAATTAATCAAATCCAGTCTTCTGTCATGCAGTAATAGACGAACACTCGGTGCTTGCGACAAGATGTCAGTTCAAATCCTAGCTGTGCCATTTTGTGAATTTTAAAAGTTTTGTCTCTGTGTGACTGTGACTTGTCTAGGCAAGTTGAATGAAAGGAGTATTATAGGATCTGCTGTTTTTCTGACTTGAGAGTTTTGCCTTGAAAGCCCATCCGTGTTGTGGCATTCATCAAAATGTCCTATAATTTTTAAAGCTGTTGCGTACGTGTGTCACGGTTTATTTATCTGTTAGTGAAAACTCAGGTTGCTCCTTTTAGAAGCTGTGAGTGCTGTTGCCATGAACATGAGGATGCAAATGTCAGTTTGAGTCCCTATGTTTAATTCTTTGTGGTACATTCCCAGAAGTGGGCCTGCTTCACTATATTTGAGTCTTTGAAGTATTCTCCAGCATTTGTGTTCTCATGAATAACATCGTCTAGTCTTAGAACAAAAATCACGCTGTTTACTGAGAAATCTCAAGCTACATATATATTTTCTAGAGGCTCAGTCTTTACATTGACTTAATCAATGCCTCCCCAAGTGTTTCTTATGGCTAGTTTGGCAAGAAAGGAGTCTATGACAAAAAAAAAAAGCATGCTACACCCTCCCTTAAAGATTCAGAATACATATTTACATGAAAAGTCTGGAATATACATATGTTTTTAAATGTACGTTTTAAGATCTAAAAAGATCTGTCACTTTGCTATCCCTAAAGAAAAAGTTAGGGTAGAAGCCGTTTACATTTAGCATTCAGGGCCTGTCTGAGATTAGCATTATATCCAGAGCTTTGATTTTCTAAGTCCAAAGAAGCATAAAAGTGGAAATAAAATACATGCCAGTACATATTCTTCATAAATTTACATAATTCAAGTCAATGCTTGAAAGCATATTGCAAGAGAGGGGACTGCTAATGGAGATGTTTTCTCCTGAGGATTTTAAAGATATCCTAAGGTTGGCTTATAGTGTGTGCTGAGCCATATACTTGGATTAGTTTTATGCTGTGCAAATTATGTCTTTTCAAGCTGCCCCAAATCATTATAATGTAAAGTTTTGACTCATGTGGTTTATTCTCAGTCAAAACAACCAAATTCCGTGTGATGCATTAAACTTTGGGAAGTGGATGAAAATGCGTAGTTCAGGAAATGATGCTGGAAGTATGCAGTTGTATTGCTGCCTTGACGTCTTTAATCAGGATAAGTCTGGTGGAGCAATTCTTTATATGTGATAAAATAAAATGTGAGAATTGAAATAAATATAAAATTATATTTAGTATCTTGAAGTGTAGAAAATCTTCTAAGCACAATAAATTAGACTTTAGAAAAGGTTTTATTATTACAAAATTTTAAATGTATTTAAAGACAGGAGCTGGAGAGATGGCTCAGTGCTTAAGAGTACTTGCTCTTTCAGAGGATCTGGGTTTTGTGTATAGCACCCATGTTGAACTTCCAAGCACATTCCAAATGACCTGCTACCTTTGTCTATCACTAACCATATCCCAGTCCGTTCCTTTTTCATAGCATTCCCATGAGGACTTTCACACCACCACCGGTGCCCAGACTTCCCAAAGCTCTTTTTCTCCCAATATTCTCAAGTCTTTCTCAGAAATACCTCTTGACCTCATTCTTCAGTCATTGGTGCTCTGTATGCATATGGTTTAAACCCTCCTCCTGAGCCGCCTCCTCCTGAGCCTCCTCCTCCTGAGCTTCCTTCTCCTGAGCCTCCTCCTCCTGAGCTTCCTTCTCCTGAGCCTCCTCCTCCTGAGCCTCCTCCTCCTGAGCTTCCTCCTCCTGAGCATCCTCCTCCTGAGCATCCTCCTCCTGAGTCTCCTCCTCCTGAGCCTCCTCCTCCTGAGCCTCCTCCGCCTGAGACTCCTCCTGAGTCTCCTCCTGAGCATCCTCCTCCTGAGCATCCTCCTCCTGAGCTTCCTCCTTAAGTGTGTTCTACAAAGAGGAACTGATACTTTAATCAATGCATCCAGTTTTAATGATACCAAAGATTGTGCATAAGATGCCCCTTCTATTATTTTTAATCTGTATTTTCTTCAAAACAGTTCATATCTTGTTTTTCTAAAAGAAAATTTTGCACAAGTACAATACATTTTGATCATGCCATTCCAAATCCTGCCATGACCCCCACATCTCATTTTCCAATTCATGTCCTCTCTCTCTCTCTGTCTCATATATAGAGATAATTATTTATTATATAGAGATAGAAAAATTTTATATATATGTATATATATACATATATGTGTGTGTATTAGTGTGTCTGTACATACAGGAGTTTAGGGCTGAACATCAGAGCTTAGACAACATGGGGCCTGTATCTTCAGAAAACTGATTTTCTCCCTCAGTGGTCATAGCTTCTCCACTGAGGGGAGCAGAGGATACTGTGAGCCTTATCCCACCCATACTGGGATGTTGTTTGGTGTGTTGTTGTGGAGGTCTTGGCAGGCAGCTATGGATGTTGGGAGTTTATGGAAGCAGCATCCCTGCCACATCCAGCTGAAACTCCTTTGCAGCAGCCCTCCAGGTCCCCTGGCTCTTAGCATCTTTCTGGTCCCTCTTCATGAAGTCCCCCGAAGGGCTCATATTGACATCAGAACTCCAGGGAATGTCAGAAAGTAACTTAATCCCATTTGAACACTAGGATCAGTGGTTTGAGGTTGGAACTTGCCCTGTTTGGGGTGTGATTTAACACAATGATTCCCATGTTAGAGGCTTGATCCCACTGTGGTGGTTTTGAGAGGCAATGGGAGCTCTAAGGGGTGGAGCCCAGAGCAAAGTCACAAAATAGGTACTCTCTATTGTTCTGGCTTCCTGTCCCCCATCCCTCCTACCTTGATACTATATGCCACGGTAAGATGCAGTCACATTTACCTTTGAGAGAGCCTATGCCACTTGGCATTTTCAGTCTTTGGAGTTTCAGCCTCCAGACTGCTAACTAAATAAACCTCTTTCCCTTGTGAAGCTCTTGCCTCAGGTATTTCTGCTAACTAAATAAACCTCTTTCCCTTGTGAAGCTCTTGCCTCAGGTATTTCATTACGTAGCAGAACACAGACTAATATAATAGTGTATGGCAGGTCCAGTCCACAGAACACAGCAAACACATTTTCATCCTTTGATAGGAGCGTCTAGTAACACTGAAAACATTGCTTAAATGCTTTTTATGATAAGATCTCTAAGACTTGAGATTATTCCCAAATCTCATGCATATTTCTTAGGTTATTAATCCTGCGGTGGGGCAAAATTTTTGGGTATAATTCCAAGAGGTTGCATTCTCCCCATGGACACCATAAAAGTAGTCTGCCTTTTAAATTTCCTGGGGTGGCAGTCAAAAATAACATCTGATCACTTTTCCCATATTTTATTATTATCCTCCTTCAGAGAGAATTATTCAGATCAAGCACTATGAAGGTTCTGTGTGAAAACACAGGCCCAGCCATCCAAAGACTATTCATGTTCACAGCCCACAGAAACATATGTGTGCATTCTCTCGTTGAAGAAACTGCTCATCCCTAAGGATGGCATAGTCTGAAAAATCAGGTCTCCCAGCTTATGTACCTCCCCCCACACATGTGTTTAACCTACACACCAGAATGTCATACTAATAAATCCTCCGTTACTCTCTTCATCCAGGCTCTGTGGAGCAAGACGCCAAGTCCTCTTGGGTTAGATTCAAAGAGACCTGGATCTACTTTACACAGTGCACGTGGCACTGTGCACGGTTTAAGTTCACCCAGCTCTTTAATTGACCCCTAGTGCCAACAGTTTATGGGACACAGAGGTATTATATCCTACGGATTTTAAATTAATGTGTCAGACTCCCCCAGGACCTGCACAGTGCCGTAATTACCACTAATTGGCACCATACATGATTAACAAGTGAAAACACAGTTTTTCTGAAAATGTTTCTTTTCTCCCATGAATCCTAAGAACCTGATGGATGCATGCAAAGATGAGGAGGACTATACCCAGCATGTGTGCATTGGCACAGCTCTGCAAGCCACGTCTATACATGCAAGAGAGGAGAGAGAAAGAAAATAATTAATGCTACAGATAATTGGTCCTCTAAGAGCTTACATCAATGTTAAGTGAAAAACAAAGTCCTAAATCACAGGATTGGCAAAATGTCACTTTTCTCCACAGCACGGACACCTACAAGAAGATTGGAAATACGTATATACTAAACAATAAAGGACAATTAGTTATCTCTGAGTAGTGGCAGCTGTGCTGGCAGTTATCTGAGTCATTTTGAGTGTGTCATTTTCCTTTCATATCACAAAAAGGAAAGGTCTTTGCGCTAAATCCATGCATTCTTGCAGAATAAATGCAGCAAAGAGTTGCCTTTAGAATGTTTTCATCCTTCATCTCTATCAGTCCCTGCATTAGGCACTGAGGATTCCGTGTCAATAACAAATTGACAGGTCTTTAAATCTGGAGAGGAAAAGCAGGATTCTAGATGTGAGGAAAATCAGATTTGGAGGAGGCTGGTGCACACGCCCAGTCTTCAGTTCACACTAACTCTGTTGTGCCAACACCCCTCCCTGGAGAGTGCACTGATGTCTGTCCTTCTCTTCTAGAGCCCAAAATGATTGTCCTGCTCTATGTGACAAGTCTTGCCATCTGTGCAAGTGGACAACCTCGGAGCAATCAGGCCAAGGGAGAGAGCTACTCTCCAAGGTACATCTGCAGCATTCCCGGCTTACCAGGTCCCCCAGGCCCTCCTGGAGCAAATGGCTCCCCTGGGCCCCACGGTCGCATCGGCCTTCCTGGAAGGGATGGTAGAGATGGCAGGAAAGGAGAGAAAGGAGAAAAGGGCACGGCAGGTAAGGAACCATGAGATTCTGCAAACACCCCTTCCACCCCTCATCAAACTCCTCCCTCGGTTGCTTCTTCTTCTTGGTGGGAAATGCCCCTTTAATCAATCAGTTCTCCCTTCACCTTCAGTGATCTTAACAATGTCCTTTACCCTGCCTATGCTTCAAATGCTGCTTTAGCTCTTTCCAGCCTTAGCTGGCTGCAGTGACAACTCTCTTGGGTGGACGCTGTAACATTGGGAAGGTAAGAAACCTGAGCCTGGTTAAAGGCACTGCAGGAGCGGGACACAGATGGGCATACACTGTGCATGACTGCTGGAGCTGGACTCCCAACAACTGATGCCGGATGGCCGGACAACAGCTAGAAGCGTGGAAGTTTGCATAGACAAACAGATGGGCAGAGCAGGGAAAGAATTAGGATTCGGAAACTCAGTTTCCCACCCTGCTCAGAGCTAATGTTCTAAACAAGTATTCCTCAAGCTCTTCTTTATTCTTGCATGCATACAGCTAGAAGAACAGCAGTGTCACATTGCCAGCCTTTCCTCACGCGGCACTCTCCCACCTGTCCTGTTGCACAGCTCTCCACGATAGTACACTTGTCCTCTCGTCTTCCATCATTTTCAGGCTTTCCATCTTACAGATAAGTCAGCCTGGGAAGCTTGCCAGACCCCACGGTCCTTCAGAGGAAACCAAATTGAAATTATCCAGAGGCTGTGTTAACTCCACAAGAGGAAAGAATTTGAAATCCATCTTTGAAAATGCGCTCCTTAGTGTACAAGTTAGATAAAAGACAAGAAGGGAAAAAATACATAGATCTAAAAAACACACCTCTACCTGATCACCACACCTGATTTAGTGGGGTTCTGAGACACAGTGCCACAGTATATATCCAGATTATTGGCTAAGTGTCATTTCCAAATGCTCCATGCAGAACACATGGGGCAAACCGAGAGCTGTCAGTTGTGTGAGCACTGTTCAATAATAAAGAACCTTATGTAAAGATTCAATGCCAGATAAACTTTGAATTTGGAGTTTAAATGTAGTTATTCAAAGGTGACTGTCTATAAGGTAGCTCATGTGAATATAAATTACCCCTGAGCCATGATTACAAATATCTTTAAAATTCAATGGCACAGAGATTATTTTTCTCTATGACCCTTTCAGCTTGCTGTGTCTAAAAGGAAGAATGTAGTGGTTTATCACACAAGCATTGGCACCAGAAAAATAGACTCAAATCTTGGCTCTTTCAGTTACTTAGCATCTTCGGGCAAATAGCGTCAGGGCCATTGTGAAGTTTAAGGGTAGTCATACATACAGAATGTCCTATAAAACAACTGCTTGTGCTAAGTACTTGTAAATGTCACATATTGTTAATTATTAAATTGTGATCCACAGGTCAAAGATAAGTCTGTGGCCACTCAAAGCCACAGAGTAAACAAAAATGATTAATATAACCATAAGGTAGTTCCACTGCTATTTCAGATAGGATTTAATGTCCTTAAATGCTACAGTTTTAGCTCTGTGAGGTTAGGGATAGTCCCGTATACATCAATCTATTCATCCCTCTATGTATCTGTGTACTGTTTGCTCAGAAACATTTTTGTGTGCCTCTAGCTATCAACTTTCATTTCTGGAGACTAGTTTTCAGCCGTCACACTAATGCCATTTAGTGCTGCATAGTTGTTATGGTAGGGTGAAGTATTCAGTATGGTGTTTGACAGCATGTCCCCAGATCAGTGGCACACCTTTCCCAGCTGTAGCAACCACAAAAGGCTCTAGACCATTGGTTCTCAACCTGTGCATTGCAACTGCTTTGGGAATCAAAGGACCCTTTCACAGGGGTCTAATATCAGATATCATGCATATCAGATATTTGCATTATGATTCATAACAGTGGCAAAATTTTCAATTACGGAGTAGCAACAAAAATAATTTTATGATTGAGGGTCACCACAATGTGAGGAACTGTATGTATTAAAAAAGGGTTGCAGCATTAGGAAGGTCGAGAACCATAGCACCAATTCTAATTGTCCTTAATAATAAAAACTCAGAGTGAAGTATAGGGGTTAATGCTGAAGATCAGAGAAGCAGAGCAGTCAGCTGCTAGAAAGTTCTTACCTCTACCAATGCTAATGTCTCTATATTACAAATGGAGCCCTTGAAGCCAGAAAAGGAGTGACTAACCTGAAATCTTATAAGCAGCATGATTTGAGTTTGTAACGAAATCCTATGGTTAAAATTTTTACTGACACAAAATGATTTTATTATTGTATTCAAGATCAATGATGAAGAACAGGTTAAGCTACTATTGAAGCTCAAATGCAAATTTCAGACTTTGTAGTCTTTGACTCAAGAACAACAAAAGAAATTTTATGTTCCATTTCTACCCCCAGAGAATCAAGCAGTGTAGGAGCTCAGAAACTCCACTCAGGTGTGTTCTGCTTAGTCCAGTAGAGCTTCAACTTAACAGGACCATCTGCATTAAGGGGACACAACTGTAGTGGATAAGAATGCTGATTTTGTCTCACCAACAGCCGTGACATTTGTTGACAATAACCTCCATGCATCATGAATTGTTAAACAGCCTTTTCATAAGGATTAAAGCACTGTGCTTGAGATTTTAAGGGTAAAGCTTTAAGTCTCCTAAACTTTACATTATCAAGATATGTCTTTGTTAATCTTGTCAATTAACAGGGAAAAAGAATCAAGTTAACACATTTAACCTGAAGTATGTACAGCACTCCAGTAATTAATATCAAAGTACCAGCAAGATAAATGACATAGCTGAATAAGAGTCCCCGAGAAAAAGTCATGGTTACAAGTGAAAGCATGTTTTAACAACACAGTTTCCTGAATGACAAAAAAATATACAACTGGATACCAACAGTTTGGATACTTTGGGTAGAAATACTATTATCTAAGTACTATTTATGACATGGATTTGGTCACAGAATTAAAACCTTATATTAATTATTACTGTTTTATAAAAGAAAAAGGTCACTTTTGCTGATGGCTTTTAATCAAAATCATTTTTCCCCATAGTTAGCCTCTAGTTAACCTGCAGATATAAAGCTTTGGACATGCAGAAAATAATCCTATACAGTGGCTTAGACCTGGTTGGAATTCTTTCACAACCATTGTTTTTTCTATATGTAAGGGAACCCGGAGAGGTTAAGAGACAAGTCTAAAGTGAGACATTAAGTGGCAGAGCCAGGCACAAGGTAAGAGGCATTTAGACAGAGGGGAGAAAGACACCATGAGGCTAGGAAAGTTTCGGGTCCTACTAATCCTGTTACATCATCAAGCCCCTTTGCCTCCTTGGGACTCAGTTTCCTCCTGAAAAGCAGGACTGTAGAGTGGTGAAAGCAGTCAACATTTTTTAGTGATAGTAGCACATGATGCCCCAACGTTCCAGGTTCACTTACAGTTTACAGGATCAACACAACACATTTCCCTAGAGGATGGGTGCTCAGGCTCCAGAGTTGGACAGGCAGCTGTTCATATCACAGCTCCATCACTCAGTAGCTCTGTTCTCCTGATTCAGTTTCTTCATCTGCAATGAAGCTAATAATTCTTGGTTTTTAAAGTTGTTGTGAGACTTAAATAAGATAATGCATGAAAATAAAACATTTATTTTTTTTAAATAAAAAAGCAAATTTGATTTTGATTAATTATTTTATTATTAACACTAAAAGGGATAGAATAAGACAAAGACTAAGATGTCTCCAAAGCATCTTC
Source organism: Ellobius talpinus (assembly GCA_001685095.1). Lineage (NCBI taxonomy): Eukaryota > Metazoa > Chordata > Mammalia > Rodentia > Cricetidae > Ellobius > Ellobius talpinus. Next base: position 38,428 of record LOJH01003466.1, on the reverse strand, counting down.
TGCTCTGGTTCTGTCTCCTCTCAGTACTCATTCTGGGAAAAATACCAGCAAGCTTCCTGAAGTCTTTCCGTAGTGACAAGTGCCTGGATATGACTAATAAGCACCAAGTGATTTGTCTTCAAAATAATAGCTTATTAGTTTAATTAATCAGGGTCTAGTTGACATCTCAAATACTGGAGAAAAATCTATGTGAAGTTTTTCTATTTTCATTTTTAGTATATCAGTGATTTCCAAAGGCTTTTTAATTAGCAGGAAGCTATTGATAGCTGAAAAGATATTATCAGGGTGTGTAGGCATGTTGTTTGTGACTCTCTAGAAGAACTATTGATTTATCTATTAACTGTTTTTAAAGGTCTAAAAGGTAAAACTGGACCCCTGGGCCTTGCTGGTGAAAAAGGAGACCAAGGAGAGACTGGGAAGAAAGGACCCATGGGACCAGAGGGTGAGAAAGGAGAAGTCGGCCCAGCAGGGCCTCCTGGGCCAAAGGGAGACCGAGGAGATCAAGGGGACCCAGGGATACCTGGAGTGTGCAGATGTGGAAGCATTGTGCTTAAATCTGCCTTTTCAGTTGGCATCACAACCAGCTACCCAGAAGAAAGGCTCCCCATCATATTTAACAAGGTCCTCTTCAATGAGGGGGAACACTACAACCCTGCCACAGGGAAGTTCATCTGTGCTTTCCCAGGAATCTATTACTTTTCTTATGATATCACATTGGCCAATAAGCATCTAGCAATTGGGCTGGTACACAATGGGCAGTACCGAATAAGGACCTTTGATGCCAACACAGGGAACCATGACGTGGCTTCAGGGTCCACAGTCATCTACCTGCAGCCAGAAGATGAAGTCTGGCTGGAGATCTTCTTCAATGACCAAAATGGCCTCTTCTCAGACCCAGGCTGGGCAGACAGCTTATTCTCTGGATTTCTCCTCTATGTTGACACAGATTACCTAGATTCTTTATCAGAAGATGATGAACTGTGATCCAGACTGCAGGCCTGACTGTTGCAACATAAATACCACAGTGGCTTACATTTTGAGTTAATCTGGGGGAGCTGAAAGGTGGAGCAAGTGACAAAAGGATTCAAAAAATCCTTTTACAGACAGCTCTGGCAGAATTTATCAAACTAAGAAAAGCCACCAACCAGCTGAAATCACAACAAAATGAACGATATAAAATAACCCCAGACATGAACCCCTTGAAAGTAATGATGACAAATATTTAAGCAAATTAAAGATAATATCAACAAATTTGAATGCCCTTGGCGATCCAACCAGCTGGCAGTGACACTGCCTCATTAAACATTCATAAAACTCCTAAAATTTTGTTCATTATTCAGGATAACCATAACATTATAGACGAATTCTTTGATAATTCTTAAGAGTCAAAGAAAAGTAAGAGATGCTAAGAATTTTCTAACAAATTAAAATGAAGTGATAAATCTCTTTATTCCTTTATGATTTTATATGTACACTCACCAACTCTGTGTGTGCATGGATTTGTGTGTGTGCACGTGAGTGTGTATATATGTGTGTATATGTGTGTGTGCATGCGTTTGTGCATGTATTCATGTGCGTGCATGTGTGCGTGTGCACGCACGCATGTGTGCATGCGTGTGTGTGCATAAGCCATAAGACAACATCAGCTGTCATTCCTCAGTCACCATTCACTTTTTCTTTGAGCCAGAGAGTTCACTGAACCTGGAGCTCACTTAATCTGTGTAGCCTGACTGGTTAGTGAGCCCCAAAGACTCTGTGTTCTCATCTCTCCAGCTCAAGGATTCCAAGTATATGCCACCATGCCTGGCTTGTTTTTACACCGGTTCTGAGGGGTCAAGCTCAGGCCCTCAGGCTTACAAAGCCTGCACTTCACTACTGTGCTATCAAGGCAGCCCTCGGCAGCTCTTTATTGAGACTGTGTGGGGTGAACACTAAGTTCAGAACAGACGCTGAGTGCTGATCAGACCCGAGGGAGGAGGGGACAGTTACTGCCTTCTTTCCGGCAGGCTAGCATGTGGTGAGCACTCTGCCCCTGTTGTATGTCATGAGCACCATAGCAGACTGATTCAATGCTAGGGATGCACAGGACCCAATGACTTCTGAGGTTGGAAGCCAAACACATTACACACAGGAAGACTCTAAATAGGCCAAGGTATGGTATGTTTCTATGGGTACAACTAATGCAGAGGAAAGGAAGGATCAGCCTCTGCACTCTCCTTGTCCCACCTGACATGCCATTGTTATTTCAGTTGAGAATGCGTGAAAGACAGAAATAGGGGAAGCCTAAGAAGGGAAAGAGAAGTAATGATCAGAGAAGTAGGCATTAACCCAATGCTTTAACCTAAGTACAAAACTGGTTTCTTCGGACTGCCCAGATTCAGAATGCAGCAAAAACACACATCCCCAGACTTACGAATGAGCTAGAGTGGAGAATGAGCAGGGAGGAGGGAGGGTGAATGTCAGAACAAACTAATAGTCTTCCAAGCCTTTCACTTCCTTGTTGGCATTTGCTGTCCACTGAGATTCCGGGCTCAGTCTCAGCCATGGTTCTGTCTTGTGTACCACTCCTTAGGTCTACCATAATGATATACTCTTTGCTTTCCCTCCCTATATTTTCCATGCATCCTTCTCCCTGCTCAGTAGGTATCTTAATGCCCACTATGCATGAAACACCATACTAGAGTCTGTGACAATGAGAGAACCCCAAGATGAACATAGCCTCATCTCAAGCATCAGATTCCTAAGAAGATAAGGCATTGCATGCACGTCCACACACCCATGCACAAGTTCCTGTGCTCTGGAAAAGGACATGCTAAAATATGTGAAGTGTTCGATGCTTATTTCCAAATTCTGCAGTAATAGAAGAAGGCAGAAGAAATTTCTACCCACCAGATCTTAAATGACAAAAGGATTTGGCGTAGCCCACATGGGGAAAGAGCACACAGACATGTAGTGACAAAAGGATTTGGCGTAGCCCACGTGGGGCAAGAGCACACAGACATGTAGTGACAAAAGGATTTGGCGTAGCCCACGTGGGGAAAGAGCACACAGACATGTAGCAATGTGGATGGATGAAAATGAGAAGTGAGATCAGGAAGAGAAATCAGGGGATCAGTCCCAGGATGGGTACTGTTTTTATGGGAATGGGTATCAAAGCAGGGTACTACCTTAATCAAAGGTGACACGATGATCACATGGCCTGTGTATATGAAGTCAGTTTTCAACTCCTACCTTGAGTCCACTGTATTCTGCCTGATGAAATCTGTCTAGTTCTTGCTCTCCTGAATTAATTCATAGGCCTGGGGGCTAACAGCATCAAAAATAGACAAAAAAAGGAAAAGGTTAGTTTGAGATAGTCACTGGTCTACTGGTCTGTAGATAACAGCCACTGCTAGAAACCCAGGAAATATAGTGTACAAACAACCAACAGAAATAGGCAGCAAGGATGCTCCAGTGGCGCAATCGGTTAGCGTGCAGTACTTATACAGAAGTGGGCAATAAAACATAGCCTACTTGATAGCTGATGAACTTCCTGGAGAAATTGAAATGGAGAAACTACACAGACTGTCTTGACCCACAAGATTGTTATATAGTTAAAACTTTACTCTGACAAAACAGCTGAAGATAAAGTTGAACACCTGAGCCACTACTTCCCAAGTGTTGCAATTACTACATGCAGCACCCTGCCCAGCTCATGAGGTGCTGGGGATCTAACCCAGGGCTTTGTATATGCCTGGCAAGCATTCTACCTGCTGAGCATAGTCCCACCCTAACAAAGCATTTTTTCAACCTTGTCTTTTAAAAGGTTCTTCATTACAAAATCTATTTCAAGTAGATTTTTAAAGTAAAGTTTTCCTTCATTAGTCTTCTGCCCAAGATGAATTTATTTTTAAATTATTAGCAGGGTGATGATGAGAGTTAGACATCTGCTGGGGAAAATGAAAAGCAGGTTTCATATTAAAATGATAAAATAAAAAAAAACTTTCAGGAAATACTTGTGTCTTTTAGTCCTTAAAAAAATTCTCAGGCATTATTTTTCTACATCTGTGGATATTTTTGTAAAGGAGGAGAAGACTGGCTTGTTTCTAAAAACAATCCTCGGCTCACTCCTATCATTCTTGGTAAGGATACCTTGTAATGAGAATGTATCAAGCCACATTGCTACTTTATATACTTCCTCATTCTAGAATGTAATGAGACCTCAGCAGACACTGAATCTGTCAGCAACTAACCTTGGACATCCCCGGCTTCAGATGTGTAAAAAATAAATCTGGTTGTTTATAGGTACTTAGTTTGGGGTCTTTGTTATGGAAGCCCTGTTGGACTAAGACAGTCCTGACAGCAACTATGCCCTCATTGTACAAATGGAGAAGCAAGGCGATAGAGATGATCAGAAATTTATGAAGCAAATTATAAGTGCAGAGTAAGCCCAGGTAATCATGTGGCCTTTGATGGCACCACAGGCCACGGACATCAACATGGACCCTGGCTGAGGTAGGAGCAGGGACCTGTACATGGTCCTTAGCACAGGCACAGATGTCGTCATAGCCCACAGATGCTCAGGATCTAGGGCATATCCTGTGACCACGTAGGTGTTTAAGGGCTATGCGTCTGCTGAAGTCATGCCGATCTGGATGGCTGCACTGCCACACGGGGTCATGGTGTCATCTGGGCCCATACTGCTGCCTAGGACCATGTCTGGGTTCATGGCCCAGCAGTAATCAGGGTCTGAGCTGACGTCCATGGCTCCTGTGACCATCAAGGGTTGTGCGATGCTGAGAGTCTGACCAGTCACCTGAGACCATGTTGGTGTCTCAGGGCCTTGCTGCCACCAGGGCCATACTGATGGGCGGCCTACGCTGCCAACAGGGCCATGTTACTATCCAGGTCATAGCTGAATATGGGCCAAGGGTCAAGTCTGGATCTGTGTACCTGCTACAACTGAGGTCTGTGATGATGTCCATGGCCCATGTTGCCACAGGGACTCATAACAACCATGTGTGTTGAAATCTGAGGGCCATGCAGAACGAGTCCCACACCTCACTGGCTCTGGAGCTGGCCCTACCCCTCTCTGGCTCTGGAGGTGGCTCTACCTCTCACTGGACTGCAGCAGGAGAGATGGCCCTGCCCCCAAGGGAGAGCTGCTCCCCAGCACTTAAGGAGAGGTGGCTCCACCCCTCACCACAGGTATGGGAAAGCTGGCAAGGGCCTAAGATAGCTGGTTCTGCCCCTCTCCTGAGGTGGGTGGTCCCAGCAGCCCAGACTGACCAGTTCAGCTACCACTCAGACCCACATCCTAGGCCTTGGGTTAGCTCATTCTTACATCTAACCCATCTGTGGCCTGCTGAAGCACGTGGAAGGGACGGGTCCTATGGAATGAGAGCTGCAGGCTCCCCATGACTCGGGGCAGCAGCAGGCTATCCGAGAGGAGTTTTGGTGAGGGTCCAGTGATGATGGTGTGCCTGAGGCCTTGAACCAAACCAATAACTCATAGCAATGAACATTTGTGGGTGGGGGTGATTGGACAGAGGTTGTCCATGTGTCTCACTGTAGTACCCAATGTCACTAAGATGGATTAAGAGGTGGTGAAAAAAACAGAGGAGCAAGGTAAGGTTTTGTTTGTTTGTTTTTATTTGATTTGGGGGGTCTTTTGGGGGAGATGATGCAGGGATGAGGGGAGGGTATGGAGGGACTGGGCGGTGATTCCCAAAGAATCAATAGAGTATTTTTTTAATCTCGTTATAGAATCAGAAGGACCAGTAAATCCAGTTTGTTCCTTGGAGAACATAACACCAGCACTAAGAACCAGCCTAGGTCAGGAACTACCATGCTGACTGGCCAGAGAGAGAAAACAACTGCCTATAGATACCAACTGTAACCACGTACTGGGTGTACCCTTTGTAGATGGTGTCATACTGGGTGTTTGTAATATATACTTCATTTGATGGGGGGATGTTAGTGACATATGTTCTAACTCCTAGAGAAAACTGAGTACCACACCCGCATCCATCATTAAAAGAGGGAAGACAACAAGGACACATTAGGCAGCTGGTGCTTGAGAATGCATGAGGTCAATGTCTCTTGAGGCCACATACCAATGTCTCTGCCTTCTGAACATGCTACTTGGATACCAAGCAGGAAGCTGCAGGGCTCAGTCTAAAGTATTTATCTATGGAGTCTTGAATGAGAGAATTGCATTCAGAGGTGCAGGCAGAGTGAAAAGAATCAGGTAACAATGTTGAGGTTTCAGCCTTAGCAATACCAGGCACCTCAGAAGCCTGAAGGGAACCGATAGGCAAAAGTATCACTGAGCTGAGCATGCAAAACATTGAATATTTGGAAGAGGGACCATGCCACAGGAGGTATACAGCAACCACATAGAAACTGGGAGCAAGAATCTTTCCATCTATTCCTCTGTTCCCCATCTCTTGCTTGTGTCCCCATTGGTCAACTCAACAACTCCAGGAGACAAAGGATTCTGAGTGACATGGTCCACAGAAATGCATCTCCTCAACACTGTAGAACTGTGAGAGGCAGGAAATGGGCAGAGAACTCAGGAGAGTGAGTTAGAGTGAGTGGACATCCATCAGTACAAATAGATCACTCCCAACTCCAAAGTTCCTAAAATGCCCTACAGTGAGCACAGAAAACCAAGAAGGGCAGGAGACACCCCTTCCACTGTTGCCCAAGGCTGCCCACAATATGCAATCAGCCGCCCTCAGGCCCCAAAAGCAATTCAGCTCTAATTACCAGGAATTTGTATGGATGTGTTGAGTTACAGTTCTTATGGAGACACAAGACTCTGCCAGTATCCTCTCTGGAAGGCCCATTTCAAACTCATAGGAGCAACAAGCCATAGACCAGAGGTTCTCAACATGTAGGTCAAGCGACCTTTTCACAGGGGTGGCATGTCAGATATCCTGCATATCAAATATTTACATATGGTTCATAACAGTAGTAAAATTGCAGTTATGAGGTAGCAACAAAAACAGTTGAATGGTTTGAGGTCACCCCAACTTGAAGAACTGTATTAAGGGGTAGCAGCATTAAGAAGATTGAGAACCACTGAAGTAGAGGGAGAACTGTAGCTTTTCAGCGCACATATATGACCTTCCTCATCCATCAGAGACATGAAAGCTGAGGCTCAACAATGTGCCCTCTGCCACACCTTAGTGACTGAGGTTCTAACTCCTGACCATTGGCCTGCATGCTCCGGTGCAGTCAACAGCCCGCACACTTGCCACCTCTACCTCCCCGGGGTTCTGCTTTACTGCAATTTCACAGGCATGTCATAATTCTTAGGGGAACCGTTCATCCTCACTCCTGTTTTTTGACCATAGTAAGCTTGAATATCCTCTGCCGGAAGACAGATCTGTCACCTTTAGGACTGGCTCCTTCATGACTAAAATCCTTAGTGTGGCCAGTCCACACTGCTCTGAAAACACTGAGGGGAATCAACCTACCACCTCGTTTTTTTCTGTGCAAAGAACCAAGACTAATCTCTGTGTAGACCCTTGGAGCTGTCATCTAGCTCTGCCAAGGAGCATCTAGATAACCCGTTTGGTGATGTTTTATCATTATAGCTGTAAAAACACACGTAGTTCGAATTCGCTCATAAGACAGCCCCATCTAGAGCAAGCATACACTTGTATGCTCTTCCCAGATTTAATCCTGACAGAAGGAGCAGATAGGAACGCTCCTTCTACAGAGTGCACCCCGATGGCATTTGATGATCAGATCCAAGACACATCACATGTATTATATAAGTGAAGTATCTTTTGGGAAGAAAAACCATAGGAAATTTTCACTGCCATGCTGTGGACACATTCATACTTTTCTTTTCCCTGTGTTGGTTTCTCAACCTTGGCACTGATGGCTCTGCGACAGATCATTGCTGTTGTGAGGGAATAGTCTGCACATCATAGGACACCTAGCAACAGCCCCCAGCCTCTACCCACAGAGATGGCAGAGCATCTCCTTGGTCATAACAATCAGCAGTATCTCCACACATTGCCAAATGTCCCTGAGTGGTAAGAAACTGCCCCAGTTAAGAATCAGTTCTCCACATTGGCATGATGATGGTGATGATGAAGACTGCTCGGTACCCACGGCCTTCCTGTTAGCCTGTAACCCGCTCCTAAGTGGCACTTTTATAGGCATATTCACACGGTTGGGCATCAGTTCTCTTATGACTGCCTCCAGTAGAAGAGTACCCACCCTGAAATTGTCTAAGCAGCAGTAAGAAAACTCTGCCTTCACCCCAATTCCCTCTCACTGCGGACAGATTATTTCAGTCTAAAATACACAAACTGCAAAGCCTCCTGTTTCTAAGAACTTACCCCAAGAAAGTAATTAATATTTGCAAACGTTTAATTGCAGAGTCTTACAACAACAAAACCTGTCAAATGAAAATGTGAGAAACAGCCTGTGTGTCTGATAATAGAACATGTGTTAAATGGACTGTGAGTCCTCCAGTGGAGACAGGCGTTAAAAAGGAGGATGGAAAAGCATTGGCACCACGGGTGATCAAGAAACGTTAACAGAACAATGGCTACTGGGTGATATATTCCGTAATTATCCCGTGCTAAAATAAGCTAATGCACATAGAGAAAGCCTGTATAAAAATAAGTAATCCAAAAGCCCTATTTCTGCCTTCTGACCTTTATTTTCTATGTATTATAATAAAACTGTTTGATTTCTCTTATGTAATACTTTTGCATAAATTGCTGGAGCGAAAGGTAATTGCAAGCTCTTTTACTTCCAAAGAACTGCAGAGGAAATGCTCTGAGGAGAAGAAAACAAACTCCTTAAAGCCGGGCCTTAAAGTGTGAAATGACATCACCTTAAAACTTCCTGGTGACATATCTGGATTTCTACCCTCAGGGGATTCTTCAAAGAAGGAAGAAGGCAACAAAATTTGTGTTTGTAAGTATCTTTTTAAAATTATCCCACTCTAACTTGAACGGAAAAGAAAATTAGCCTTGAGTTGGCGTCATTTCATTCTTTTTTTTTCTTTTTATTGGTCCGGAACCATAAACCCAGCGGGTTAGCCATAGCATGAAGTCACTCAGAACTCAGAACCAATGCGTTTGTCAGACGGCAAAGGGTTTCGAGCCATGGCAGGAAGAGTCTGTGGCTGCGCTCCACTGCCATCGTGGGGATGGTAGAATTTCTTAAAATAAAAGCTTGCCCAGTCTCATCAGAATCCCAGGAAAAGATCTCTCACCACCTTACTTTTTGAGATAGAGTTTTTCACTGAGCCTAGACCTCTCTTTTTCAGCTAGGCAGGCTGGCCAGCGAATCTCTGGGACTCAGTTGTCCCCGTGCTCTCTTCCCAAACTCTGGGGACACAGGCAGGCAGTGTCACACCTCGCGGTTATGCAGGTTCTAAGAATTCAACTCCAGTTCTTGTGAATGTTCTGCAAGTCGTTTACCCACTGAGCTATGTCCACAGCCCCAAGAGAGTTTTCAAGCTGCCAAAGTTAGCTGGATCAGAAAGACGCAGGAGAAACTGCGTAGAAACACAGATGCAATTTCAGCCATCATCGTGTGACTTTTGGACAAGGTACTCACATTCTTTAACTAAAGGTAAACAGGATGTGACTGTATTTTCGTATGTGAACTCACTGGGTAGATATCACTGTGGTAGGCTCAAAATTTCACAGTTACTCCTTCCAAGGACCAAATGTGTTGATGTATGTTAAAGTGACCATTTTCACTAATTTCTCCGAAACCCAGAGCCTGAGGCAAGGATCAGCATGTAAGTAGTTTATTTAGGAGGTTCAGGAAATACCACTTGTGTTAGGAGAGCCAGTGGTGACTGATGATTATCCCAAAGAGCAGCCAGTGGGGACTGATGATTATCCCAAAGAGCAGCCAGTGGGGACTGGGCTAACACACCCACACAACACAGCACACACACACACACACACACACACAACACAACACAGCACACACACAAACACAGCACACACAGTATAAACATACATACACATAAACACAGCACACACACAGTACATACATACACACAACACAGTACAACATAGATACACATAAACACAGCACACACAACACACATACATACCACACACACAGTACAGTATACACACACATAAACACAGCACACACAAACACAGCACATACACACAACACAATGCACACAAACACAGCACAGCACACAAACACAACACAGCACACACACAACACAATGCACACACACAAACACAGCACAACACACACAAACACAGCACACACACACAAACACAGAAAATGCACGGCACAGCACATACACAACACAACACACACACAAACACAGCACACATACACACCAATAATAATAATAATAATAAAGAAATTCCACTCCAGGTTCTGACTCTAAGTTGCCAGTGACTCTACCTTTCAATGGCTCCTTCCAGTGGAGAGAGTCAGAGTCCTCTCTGCCATTGGCAAGGGGGCAAGAGTCCTGCATCACTTGGTTTCAGGTTGCTGTTCGGAAGGAGCTATGTGTAAAGAGTCACCTGCAAGGGCGGTGTGTCCTGTGTGCTATGAGCTTGACCTGAGGGGAAGGAGACCTTTGTCCTCTCTGAAGCTATATAGGGACAAATGGGACCTAGACCTGGAGGCAACTGCTAAAAGTTTCTTTAAAAAAAAAAAACACTTAATCTTTCACACCAACTTCATATGTGTGTGTGTTGTATCTACGTATGTATGTATATCTAGAGCCCCAGAGTTACACAGAACATCTCAGCTAGGATTTCTTAAATAATGCAGTCTTCACTGTTTGGGAGAGTTAATGTTGTGTGTGTGCATGTATGTGTTTGTGTACTGTGTGTATTTGTGTGCTGGGTGTGTGCGCGTTGTGTGTGCATATATGTGTTGTTGTACTGTGTGTATTTGTGTGTTGTGTGTGCTGTATGTGTGTGTGCTATGCTGTGTATGTGTGCTGTGTATGTGTGAATTCCATGTGTGTGAAGTTGCCCACAGAGGTTGTTGTTGGAGTTATGCCCTTGGATCTGGAGTGACAAACAGTTGTAAGTATCCCATTATGGATGCTTGGAACCAAATTCTGGTCCTCTGGAAGAACATCAGGCACTCTCAACAACTAAGCCATCTCTCAAGCCCCCTAGATCCTTGGTCTTTTTAAGTGGTAGCATCCCAGGTGAGGGGGTGGGAGGAATGATGGGGTTTGCATTGCATCTAATGAGAAATAGGTCTTCTGAATACCAGTTACCCTTTGACTCTCAGTGATGGGCTAAAGAAGTTAGAAATTGACTCTATGGGAGTCATTTTCAATCCCTCTCCACTCTGTAACTCAGATGTAAATGCATCTAGGTCCTTAAAGAAAGCCTAAGTCTCCCAGCAGCAAAGACTATACCTTCTGTTTGACTTTCACATGGAGACTGGTAGTCAACCACAGTGAGCACTCTACAAGAGCACTTGGCCAGCAAAAGGAGTAGAAGGAAGTCAAATCTAAGGCTCCACCATGTCAAAGATAACCCCGTTTCAGGCTGAGGAGATGGCTCAGTGGTTAAGAGCACGTATGCTCTTCCAGAGGTCCTGAGTTCAATCCTCAGCAACCACATGGTAACTCACAACCATCTGTAATAGGATCTGATGTTCTATTCTGGCATTTAGGGGCACAGGTCACACACACACACAATATATTCAAAAAGATATCTCTGTTTCTTTGGGAATGTTTCTTTCCAACCTAAAAGGGATTAAAAAAGAAAAGGTTATTTTGCTTTCACTTCAAGGTTTACTTTGAGGGGAATAGAATGGAATGTGGCTGGTTTACTTTTTAACCTGCTGACCTCTAGTGGCCGATATGGATAACTACATGACTGCAGAACGCGGATTCCATAAACTCCAGGCAAGGGATGACAGACTATATAGAGCTCCGGATGGAGCTCATCTTTCTCTGCCTACGCCAGACCGTGGGAGGGGTGTTAAGTGGGAGGGGTGTTAACCGACAGTCTCCCACATGAGACTGGAGTCAAGGTCTTCTGACTACGTTTGGTTCTTCTCTCCCACCTTCTGGCACACGTCTAAAAGGCACTTTCCCTGAAATTACTACAATTAAGAAATAATTAAAAGTGACAGCATCACAATTTCAGAGTGACTTACCACAAAACATGATCAGATAAAGGTGGAGAAAGGCCTCAGCATCTGCTCGATGGTAAACTGGGTTTTATCTGAGTCCCCTTTAAATCTCCAATACTCTTATCTGCCACATGCCAAGTGCTAAATAAATGTCAGATGGGAGGGTTGACAGGTGCACAGATAAACTTTAATACAAAAATTTAAAAACTGTTTTTTCACTAAATTAGCAAATAGAAGCTCTTAGTCTTGAAGCTAGAGCAGTGTTATCGTAAATGCTACCATCTGTTAAAGACCTCACACTTGTCCCAGGGACCCCCTCCTACTAGTAATAACCTTCATGCCTTTCATGTCTCTCCAGGTCAACATACCTAAGTGCATATTATTTTTCAGACTTAGTCATGGGTTCATATTCTCAAATAAGGGCCTAATGAGGATTTTTTTTTAACATGAATTGATTTGTTTCTTCACCATCCAGTATTTTCATGGAGCATTCAACGCTACGCCAGGATCCCCGAGTCATGATAGCCCGGGGGAAGACAACGTGGCAACTGCAGTGTACTTGGTACGGACGAGAGGGGTCGAGAAGGAAGCCTGGTTTCCAGTGGAACCCCTTCCCAGTGTTTGAGCAGACTTGAGTTAGGAGAGCGCTCAGATGGTGTGGCTGTATCAGTGTCTTGCAGAATGGATGAGTGATCTCGCGATGCCATGCTAAGATAACCCAGGTTATCGATGGAGAGATAGAGACTCTATAAACAAGGGTGAAATCTCATACCGCTGCCACCACACATATATTATCCAAGAACCAACTTGCCCATGAGGATTCCAGCCATCTTCACACATGCACTCACTCCGATGCCTGAAATTGCGCTTCCTTGATGGTGGTTCAAATGCTTTCTGTAATTCTCCCACCTCACAGATGAGACGATGCTGGGAAGATTTTGTTGAAGTCTCAGAAATGAAAGAGAGGGATTATAGCACGGAGAGTTACTAGCTTACAGCTAGATATTATGAATCTAGAAGTCCACTAGCCAGCTCTGCCTACCCACATGAAGCTGGCAGAAGCCCTCTAGGGCTCCATGACTGTCTACTCCTGGATGGGTAACATATAGCAGTGCCTATATTTTCCTCCTCCTCAGGGGAACCCTCTCAAGGATACTCCTTTTGGAATTCAAGCCCAAGGGAGCATACTGGTACACAGAGATAGTTAGATAATACTTTGCCTTCTGCCCAAATGTCTATCTAGAAAACAAACAGATAAGAACTGACAGGTGCCTTTTAGCCAAGCTCTCTGCCTGCCGGCCAGTTCCTCAAAATCCGCCACGATTTCCAATAGTATCATAAGGATCTGAGTCAGAGGCATGTGTGTAACTCACGTGGACCTCACATGTATTCCCACCTAAGGGGGTTCGACTCAACTTCCCAGCTTAACAGAAATCAGGAAGTGTGGATTCTTCTGTGTACTTACACTATATCCTGTGTCGGTTTAGGGCCCAAAGTATGGAAGTCTATGAGCACTTTGCCTCACAAGGAGCTGTGGTTGCAACAGCAAAGTTCTAGAAACAGTAAGAGACCCTTCTTAAACCAACTCTAGTCTGATTCTTGAACATTTTAGGACTTGGTACCCTGGGAAAAAATATAATACAGTTGGTAGCATCACAGGACATGAGAAAACAATAAATGGATCAGAATGCTCAGAAAACTGGGACACATTTTTTAAATCAAGAGGGCTTATCAGCTATTCCTCTGCTACTAATCCCAGCAAGTGTCTCTGGATATGATCTTGTTTTAATAAAGATTCCTTCAAGCAACTATCTTGACTATGTTGTATGCCCAGACACTTGAGGAAATTGAGACATCACAGAATTGTCTGTGACATAATTATTACTCCCCAAATTTCCAAGTTTCACTTGTAGTCCTTGACACATGCTGAGTAAGTATGCAAAGGATGTCAGGAACCTCCTAAGGAGACAGGAGAACCAGAGACTAGTCTCTGTGCTGATGGGCATCATCAGGACCTCTGTGACTACCTTGGATGGCCCAGGTTGAGCCAGATTAGCCAAACAGATGCTTGATACCATAGAAAGCATTCAGACGTGAGAAAAAAGGATGTTGTGACCCAGGGACTTGGGAAACCTGAGGTGATGTGGGCACTGCAGCCTGAGGCTGAGGTCTAACCACTCTCAATGCTGGAAGCAGAAGTGGTCATGCTATGGTAAGCCACGCTGGAGAAAGAGTTCTCAGTCAGCACTGCTGACTGACATGTGGGGTCAGATAATTGCTTTCAGTACTGGAGCTGCAAGATAGGGACTGTCCTATCCACTGTCGGCTGTTCAGCACCAACCCCAGTTTCTATTCACAGGGTGTCATTAGCATGCCTGCCTCCAAACTCTCCAGCCAGATGCTGCTCTTCTTCATTGACCTTTAACAAAGGATGATCCTTTTGAACCAAATAAGCCCCTCCAGATAAACAAACAATTCAAGGTAGAAAGAGCCTTCAAGAAGACACTGGGTGTCCTGCAGAAAGGGCAAGCATGTCTTCAAGCTACTGGTGGGAAATGAAAGTTGTGCGTGCACTGAGCTGGTACCAAAGAGATGGGCGTAAAGAAAATAGCTGATGAGAATGTTTTTGAAATTGCAGGAACTTAATCTTTTCAGAAAAATAAAGTCATTAAGTTCAACATTCACACTTGAGCAGCAGTTTCTCCCCTTATGTCAAGCCCCAGCTCAAGTCTCTGAAAGGAATGAATCTAAGGGGTTTGATTCTCAGTAGTTCTGACAGTTCTTGGGGGAAGGGAGAATGTTGTGAAATGAAGCAAATGACTGGAAAGCCTTGTAATTCAAAACAGGTTGAGAATCACAGAGCTGCAGAAAGAAAATTAAATGCTTTGATATCTACACAATAAAAACAGGCCACACAGCCAATAGATCTGAGTCAGTAAGTGTTTCTCTCCATTGACTTTAGTAAAAAAGAGGTTCCAGCTTGCTGGCATGTGAGCTATATTTCAAGGGAAGAACTATAAAATTCAGTAAATTGGAAAACATAAACTTGCAGTTGAAGAACACAGTTTAACAAAATTTATAACCCGAAGATGATTCTTCCGCTTTCAACTTGCACCCCATCTTAGTAAGATGTTTCCCATTATGATGCATTTCTCGCTTGTGGGCACTGGGGACGAATGAAGTGCAAACACCGGTATTGTAAAGTTCAAAGGCCCGTGTGCAAACGACACCACCATCTGAAGAGGAAATTGTGTTGTCCGTGCCCAGGTGAGCATATATGAGCCTACACTGACCTAAATAAGGCCACATTGTGTCTGATAAAGCAAAGAGAAGAAAGCAGAAAAGTCTCAGTGTCTCATGTAGACCAGGCTGGACTCAAATATCCCTAGTACCTCCTGGTTTTATACTGTGATGGATGGCTTTAATTGTCCACTTGACATAGCCTAGAATCACTGGAGAAGCGAGTCTCAACGAGGAACTGTCTGGTTTGAGTTGGTCTGTAGGCATGTCTGGAGGGGGATCTCCTCAGTTGAATTCACTGATGTGGGAAGACCCAGTCCACTGTGGGCAGTACCATTCCCTAGGCAGGTGTGTCTTAAGTGTTACAGAGTGAGAAATCAATCAAGCTGAGCACAAGTGAGCAAGTAAGTGTGCATGCATGCACATCTCTCTGCCTTTGTCTGTGGATGGGATGTGACTAGCTGTTTTAAGTTCCTGTGACCTTGGATTCCCTGAAATGATGGACTGCAACCTGGAATTTTACAGTGAATACACTCTCCCCTGTGTGGTTTTGGTCAGGGTATTTTCTCACAGCAACTAGGAATGAAACTAGGACATATGCAGTGCTGAGGATTGAAAATGGATTTTGTGTGTGATCGGCAGATATCCCATCAACTGAGCTACATCCCCAGCTTTATAGCTTCTTAATGTCTATTTCAATTATCATCCAATAAAGCAGAGGTTCTCAACCTTCCCAATTCTAGGATCCTTTAATACAGGTCTTCATGTTGTGGTGACCCCAACCATAAAATTATTTCATCACTTCTTTATAATTAATTTTGCTACTGGTATGTACATATCTGATATGCAACTCCTGTGAAGGGGACACTGGTCACTCGATCCCCAAAGGGGTCTCGACCCACAGGTTGAGAACCACTATCCTGAAGAGTCTTCAGAATCATAGGGCTTCTAGCGGCATTATCTTTGAAGGAATCAAATGTGTTTTCCCTTTTATTCAGGTATGCATGTGTCTTGGGTTAAAATGTTTATATTTCCCCAAAGTTCATGTGTTGAAGCCTGTGCTCCAGTATGATGGTATTCAGAAGTGGGTCTTTAGGTGTTAACTGGAGCTAGATGAAGTCTTCAGAGCTGAGCACAAATGATGGTAACTAGTGCCCTTATAAGCAAAAAAAAAAAAAAGGCTGGGGCCAGGTAAGTGACTCAGTGGGTAGCAGTATCAGCTACATAAACATGAGGACCTGACTGTGGATCCCCAGGACCCATGTAAAAAGCACATCAATCTTAGCACTGGAAGTGGTGGGAAAATGACCACTGGGGATTGCTGCCTGTCAGGGAAGCCCCAGGCCCATGGTGACCCTGATCTCAAGAGAGTCAGGCAGAGAGTCACAGAGTGGGCAGGACATCTAAGATCCTCCCCTGGCCTCTGCACATATGGATATGGGCAATCAAACACACATGCATGCATAAACATACATACACATGCATGCACACACACATACAAGAAGCAGACAAAAGCTCACTTGTTTCTGGAACATGCGCACACAGCTAGAAAGTGGACACTGGGAAGCCCGAAAAATAGCTTTTCTCAGACTCCCATAGGCTGACCTCAAACTTCCAGCTTCTAGCAGAGTGAGCTGGGTAAGTCTGCCAGGGTGTGGTATTTAATTATGACAACCTGAGCTAAGACAATATGCCTGGTCTATGGTCCTCAGGGTCTTTTATAAATAAGTTCCATAACTATCAATTTTTAGACTGAAATGTTATTCTTTATTCAGATTTATGTACTTTTTTCTGCTCTGGGGCCCCATTATAATTCCAGGTGACAGCTCTTCAGATGTCCTGAGCTCTATATGGTAGTTTCTCATCTTCTATTTTCACTGTTGTGGCCATTTTCAGGGAACTTTGATAGACTTTTGTTACTGTTGTTGTTGTGAAAGGGTCTCATTTTATAGCCCCGGTTGGCCTGGAGCTCCAGGTCCTCCTGTCTCAGATTTTAGGTTCATCCAGCCATGCCTAGCTTCTAGCCAGGTACACTATAGATCATGCTTCACTGGGATTTGTCTACGGCTGTCCTCTGTACCACATAGGCATTCATTGCAAGTATTGTGGCAATAGGGCTTGGCACTGTGAATGCTGAACCCAATTCTTGAGCTGTGAGGCCCAGGCATGCCACTCTCATCAGCAGTTGGGCGTTACCGTATCCTTGGAGAGTAAATATAATACACTCAGAATTCTTCTGCAGGGTAGAATTGGTCTCTTCTTTCCACTTATTTATTTATCCTGTATAGACTCAGAGATATCTCCTGAAGTCTTGTGTGTTCAGGAGTATGTTAATATGGGGTGGGGGGGTTGTTGTGATGCCAGAGGTCAGTCTGGAATATTGTACCTTGGTGCCATCCACTTTGATTTCTGAGACAGGGTCTTTCATTGGCTTGGAACTCACCAAGTAAAGGCAAGTTGACTGACCAGTGAGCCCCAGAGATACACCCATCTTTGCCGGGCTCAGACCAGATTAGAGCATGCCGTTTATTTCTTTAAAACACAATGCAGTGCTTTTTAGTATATCCAGAATTGGGTGAACATCACACAGCCCATTTTAGAAGATCTTTCTCATCTTCCAAAGAAAGCCAAGTCCCATCATGCATTAGAGAGAGCACTTCCCAGGCCCATCTGCCCAGGCCACCACCACTTCTGTTTGGTGGCTCTGCCTCAGAAGACGCCTCTTGGGCATTGACTCAGATGCAGTCTTTGGTGACGGACTTCTTTAGCTTAACACAAGAACTGTTTCAAAATTCACCATTGTTGCAGCTTGAATCATTACCTAATTCCTTTCTTTAAGTGGAATTTATTTTTAATCAGCATGCGGAGTAACTTGTTTCCTTATGGCATTTCCACATAGACTTCGTTGGAGTTGACCCCTCTCCCCCATCTCCATGTCCCCTTGGTCCATTCTCCCCCAGTATTCCCTTCCCCCTTTTCACTATATCTTGTTCATTTATTCATCTATTTACCTGTGTCTTTAAAGATGTTACTACCACAGTAATTAACTGTAAATGAGTAATCTCACATATTAAGACTTAAAATAGTCATTTTAGATGGAGACATAGCTCTGTGGTAGAGTGCTTACCTCGCATGCATGAGGCTCTAGATCCAATGCCCAGTGCTGCCAAAATAAAAGGCTTCTTAGACAGCACAGGGATTCTGCGAGTCTGATGACTGGCTGACCTCTGCTCAACAGGGTCTGAGACTCAGCTGGGAAAACGTGAATTCCAAGACGGAATTGAATATCTGAGAGCTGGAGTCGTGTAGACATATGTTCACTCGTGTCTGCAGTGTATCTGAGGTGACTCAGAATTGAAATGCCAAAAGGGTGTGGACACATAGTCTTCCCATGTGGCTTGGCTCCTTCACAGCACACTGGCCTCAGAGTAGTGGGACTTCTTATGCAGCGAGACTCCAAGCTCAAGACTCCTAACAAATACCATAGAAACTGCATCACCATTCAGACTTCAGCCAGCCAGCCAGCCAGAATCTCTTCTGCCACCCTTGATTGTTCAACGCAGCTCCATGTCCCTCCCACACAAAAAGAAGGGAAATAGATTTCATGACTTGGTGAGAGGAATGCCAAAGACTCTGGAGATTTTTGTGTGTAGTGACACTGTAGGGGCCTTGCCAAGATGGAGCAGGAGAGGTTTGCAATCAGGAGTAATAAAGAGTCTAATAAAAGCATATCAGTTTTAAAGTCATTTTTTAAGATTAAAGGAAAGTTCATGCCAATTTAAAAAACCAAATAAAAGGAAATTTCCTTAACCTATATAACACACTAAAACTGAAATTTAGAGCACTGTAACTAACGTGACTAACTGTGTAAGCATTAAAGCATTGAATCTGTGGTCATAAGTTATGTTACTGGTGTACAGGATCTGGGTCAGATTTTTCCAAGCTCCTGGTGTCTTATTCAAGCATAAAATAAATGGGTGCATTGGTTGCAAAGTAGTAGAGAAGCATTATTTGAAGCAAAGCAGTAATATAGGGTAAATAGGAAAACACTGTCAAGACTGACAGCAGATCACAGGGGTAAATACATTCAAGGGCCCCGTTGACTGTTTAGGGCTTGTTTTCATGGGGTTCAAGAGAAAGAAGGAGTTTGGTTACTAGGAGCTTAGTTTGGACGGATGGTTCTCTATTTTGATTGACAGGTTTGGATTATCTAGGTTTTTGCTCACTGTGTATGTCCCTTCCCACATGCATCTGATTTTAATAATATTCATACCCAAGCGTGCATAGGCATGAGATGGTAAATAGAGGATTTTCTCTAAAAGCTCTCTTTGAGGATACAGTCTGTTTTAGTATACATGCACCCCAAAGTCAGATGGTCACATTGCCCATCTTCCCAGATTGTGTTCCAGGAGGTATTTGAGTAGCGGTAGAGTGCCATCAGATTGCTAAGGGAAGTACCTTATTTCCATTGTTTAAAGCAGGCAAAGGTGCAGCTCAACGCAGATAGGGAGTCCTAGGTTGCTAACAGGTGAAGCCTGTGTATAAAGCCCAACCCAAGAGGTTGCTAAGGTCTTCCCTATGCTGTCTGCCTCAGTGACAGCCACCAACCTACCACCAGTGTCCAGCAGACGCACGTACAACACTTTCCAAAGAAGAGATACAAATGACTACACAATGAGAGCAGAATTAAGTTCATCACTCTGATGCTAATTAACTTTTGGACTATGGCCTCTCTGGGCTTTTAAACTAAGCCAGCTCTTTAGAGAACATCTGCTCAGAGTGGTTTGTTAGGTCTGTGCTTGTTTGTGTTTGAATCAGTCTCACTCTGTAGTCCAGACTGACCAGGAAATCACTGTAATTGAGGCCCAGGTTGACTTCAAGCATACAGCAATCTTCCTTCCTCAGTCTCCCACGTGCTAACGTTGTAGGTGTCAGCCACCATACCTGGCTATTGTTACAGATAAAGAAATTGGAACGTGTAAATGCTGAGAAAGATGATGATGGTTCCTCAGTCGTAGGATTTAGCATTCCACTTTCTTCTAGCTCCTCTTCTCCGGGACTACCCCTGATATGGTGGACCACTTCCACTTCTCCCTCCTTTATCCATTCTTCCTGTTTTCTGTTGCTCTGTGCCATATGCCAATTATTAAGCCTTTCTTCCATATCATTAATCTTTCCTTTGGCTCCATCATCCCTAACTGAACACGCTTTTTGCTCCTTAAAATATCCATGACATTTATCAGTCATTTCTAAAACTCCTGCATCTCTCTTCAAATCTGCCTGTATCTTTATGGTAACTTCTTCTCCTTTCATAGTCTCAGATCTTCCTCTTGTTCTTCAACAACCAGTTAGTTTTCTGCCTTCTTTCTGACCATTGTATTATCAGAAATTCTTGATGTCTAAGGCACTCTGTGTTGTTTTCTTTTTTTTGTTTATTCTGCTGGGGAGTTTCTGGGTGTGTTGTCTAATTTTGGATTGAGCAGAGATCATCTGTGATCATGATGAGCTGTTATTTGATGGTTTGTTCCCCTCCCCCCCAAAAAAGATTTTGTTGGAGACACCCAAGCCTGAGACTACTTTTTAAAATGTGTCATTTGAGACATTCCTAAAAGATAGAGGTGGCAAGAATAGACAGTTAAAATGCATAGAACAAGTCTATAGCTCTGTGTTTCTCAGAAGAATTTTCTGTCACATGAAGAGCACAAACTGATATACGCAAGTGTCCATATTGTCACAGCAGTGCTCAATGGTCTCTTCAATCTGAAGACTCTTCCACATTGGTCTGACGTATTCCTTCCATAAATTCTATCTTACTTTCCTCTTTCTCCTGCTGAAACAGTGTTGAATTGCTTAGCCTAGGATTCTACAGGATTTTTTTTCCTGTGATGCTTTGCTGTTAGGGTGATTTCAGAGTTTTTTTGGGGGGGTTATTGCTTTTGTTTTAGAGGTTGGTTGGCTTGATTGTGACTGGTCCAGAGCTGTCAACTGCTATGGCCCATTCCTTGAGAATGTTCAGTTTATCCAGAAAACACACTTCCTTTTTTTTCCTCCCCAGTTCAGCACTGGCAGAGACAGAATGAGGGGAAAGGGACATATGTGTTTGGATGCACAAGTCCTAGTGAGGAGCTTAGGCAAGGACCAATGACCTTCCGGAGACATCCAGCTTCCGCTGCACCTGGGAACGCAAACCCTTCTGGTTCAGCAACTCTGTGAAAGAGCGCCCAACCTCTCCTAGGCCAGAGAAGGCGTGGGAAAGTAGGAAACATTCCTCTGACCACCAGGAATATCAGGTGGTCTAAGAACCCTCCACACATAAACGTCCAAGTCTTCCTGGGGCTTTGCCCCCACCCCCTTCTCTTTCCACTTCCTTGGTATCTGACTGGGACTGCTGTCACAAACTGTCACATGCCAGGTAGCTTGAACTCCTTTGTCTCCATGTTTTAGGATTACTTTGCTGTGAAGAAACACTGCCACCAAAACAACTTGGGGAGGAAAGGGTTTATTTGGCTTACACTTCCATATCACAACTCTTCATCATTGGAGGAAGTCAGGACAGGAACTCAAACAGGACAGGAACCTGGAGACAGAAGCTGATGCAGAGGCAATGGAGGACTATTGCCTACTGCTTTGCTCTTCATGGCTTGCTCGGCTTGCTTTCCAGCCTAGGGATAGCATCACCCACAAAGGGCTGTTCCCTCCCCCATCATTCCATCATTAAGAAAATGTTACCTACAGCCTGATCTTAGAGAGGCATTTTCTCATTTGAGGTTTACTCCACTCTGAATACTCTAATTTGTGTAATGTTGACATAAAACTAGCCAGAACACTCCATAAGGAGCCTATCTCTAAAGAATGTCAGATTCTGCCCTTGTCTGTGGAGGCTCTCCGTCTGCTCGCTACTCTTCTCTCTACTTCGCCTTTTCTCCTATTTCTTTTGCTTTTTTTAGCCATTATGTTTGTATCCCTACTAGGCCATTTGTATAAGGATTCCGAGAACCAGCGGAAGTAAGACTCGTGCGCGCGTTCAGCTTCCGTGCGCAGTCAGCACGCATCCAGACGCATCAGGAACCTGATGCCCCTCCACAGAGATGTCACTGCTGCTGGCTTCAGCATCTCCTCCACACAGCATGGACCGCCGTGATACTAAATCACTCTACTTGTAAACACCTTTTGTCCTTTACCTAAAATGCCATGCAACCCAGTGAGGCAACGCACCACAATGAGAGCCTGCATCCTCTCTGCCCAGCTTACCAATGACTTTTCCTTTGTCTCTGTTCAGCTTTCCTCTGCTTGCCCAACAAGTGCATATTCCAAGAAATTATAAGTGGACTGTCACTTTAAAAGGTAAAAAAGAGAGCCGCCTAGTGACCTTCCTTGAGAACACGTTGCTAAGTTGGTGTTTTTGTCCTGAGACTTGGCTGCGGCTTCCCAGGGAGCAACCTCCCTTACCCCCAGCACACCCCTTTGCTCATTCCTGAAAGATTCCCTGGCTTGACCCGAGAGGTCTCTCATCACATCCCTCCAATTCCAGAAAGTGGAATCTGCAAACTGCCTTAAGGTAAATCAGTTTCTAAAGGAGCCCGAGTGTCCTGCTTTCACCTCCTTGCAGTTCCGGCTTGGAGACCAGCCCCTCCCTGGGTGCCATGGGAGTGGATTGAATGCATTGTAACTTTAGGGACTCTCCTTTCGCTTGTAGTTTTGCTTTCTGAATGGAAAGTAGAAGCACTGCGGGAACAGCTTTGATTTCTGCAGCAGTCCGGTGTCTGGCTTGCAGCGGAAATGCCAGCCAGTTCACGGAGAAGTAGCGCCGTCCTCTCTGGCCAGTGTGCTGCTAAACACTGGCTGCATGTTGCTTTCAGGCCTTTGTTTCAGAGGCGTGGGTGGGGAGTATTCAGGCCTTTGTTTCAGAGGCGTGGGTGGGGAGTATTCAGTGCTACAAACTTCACTTTTCTTAGTATTGGAGAAAGAGGACTGCCAAGCTCCAAGAAAAATCTATAGGCTGTCAGTTAAACTGATTGCTTTCTTCTTTGCAAAGAGGTGTGTTGAGAAACTAATAAAATCTAATGGGAAATACATGTCTGCTATTACATTTTCTATAAATGTTTCTGCAAATAAGTGTAGTGCCAGTATGATATATAGAGAGAGGGGTAGATAGAAGAGATGTGTGTATATGTATACATATATACATACATAGATCGATCTAGATAGATATTTGACCTAGAGTTCATTTACAGAGTCATTCGTTTGAGTTTTCATTGAGTGTCAATAATGCAGTGGAGCATGAATTCAACTTTGCCTTATGCCAACCTGACTTAGACCAGGTTCAATGCTGGGAGTTTGCTGGGAAAGCAGATGCTTGGACAGATCTTGAGAGCCCTGTGAGCTAGTGCCAAAAGAGATCTGTCAAATAATCTAGAGCTTGATGAACAACGGGGCTGAGTCCAGGGAGGAACTTCCCGTACTCCCAGTCCACTGCTCCAACGCACAACATAGCCTGTGTGCCGACCCGCACCATGCAGCTAACAGCGTCATAACCCTCTGATTAAGTGACCGCACACAGCTATGTCGCTAACCTGTCCTTGAGAAGCCAGCCGTGGCTAGAAGAATTTGTTGTTATGTACTGAATCATAAAAAGAAGGTGTATGGCCGCTCCTGAGATTTCCCAGCTTTGAATGGGAGGGTTAGGAAAAGTCTCTTGTCTCTGAAGAGAAAGTGAGCATGGGTAGGAGGGGCCGTAGGAGGTTCCAGACACACTTTAAAGGACACAAAGAAAGGAAGGAAGGAAGGAAGGA
>LOJH01003466.1:0-13448 GCA_001685095.1 Ellobius talpinus | reverse complement strand
AAAAAAAGAAGTGGATTGCCTCAGGGTCTCACAATGGGAGAAGGAAAAGGCCTGGGTTTTGGTACTATTTGGAGTGAAAACTTCTCTCCAAGAACTTCTGACAGTTTGTCAGCCACCTCTCAGAAGAGAGTGGGACAGAGACAATGATGGGTCAGTGATGGGCAGGACCACATCTTGACCAGGACTGCTTAGCTATGTATGGCTCCTGGTACCATCTATTCAAACCTAAACTTCATATTAGGACCCCAGAAGGCAGACTTGTTTCACTTTCTAATGTCACTATATTGAATATATCCCCTTTCCCTGATTTTTTTTCATTATTTGTCTCTTTATTTGGCTTACTGGAAGTGGGGGGTGGGTGGCCAAGCCTATCTTTTTAGGGTTGCCGAGGCTCAGGTTCTGACCCTAACTCTGGCAATATTCTTAATAATAAAACCATAAAACCAACATAGAGAGTCTGGTCTGTGATGGGCACTGGATTACAATCTTCTTAGTATGGAGCCCATAATAACCCCTCACCCCTTGAGAGAGGAGGTATGGCTGGGACTTTACAGAATTGACAGTGTTGTTCCAAGATGGCACAGCTGGTAAGAAGAGGAAACTCTGAACCCAGTGTTTTGTTTTAGTTTTTGTTTTTTACAAATCCCTCACTATTTAAAACCATAATTTCTTTGTAAAAAAATTAATGCACCATCCTTGGGACAGCTTTGATTGAGATATGCCTCTTTCTCTCAGTTCTCTGCCTCCTGCAGGGTCATTAAAGAGTCCTGGATGTGACTCTGGGTGACTTTAGAGACAGACAGTCCATGGTCAGATAACAGTGTGAGTACTTTTCTTTTAAAACGTGTTGCTTTTCCGCACTGTGTAAAACAGATTATAGGCCTGGTGATGCCTACACCATTCCTCACTGCTGTAGTATCTGTGGCTTTGCATTTGCAAGGATTTTCACAATACAACAGTGATGGGTACCTTGTTTAGTAAGACTTAGGTCAAAGAGGGTAGTGCCTGGGACTGGAGAACTTAGACTCACCAAGTGCCCAGGTCAGACTCTACATGTGAGATTTGAAAACTGTGACTTGGAGCACATGGCATAACCTGTCAAATACTCGGTTCCTAGAATCTGCACTGGTGTGTGCCCTACTGGGAATGAGCAGAATGCATGTGTAGAAAGACTGTAAAGCTCTGGTTCTGCAAACCAGGGCTCTTATTTTGATATTGTCACGGAATGTATTAACAAGTAGCCAATGCTGATGACAGGGGCTTATTAAAGCTGAGTCTTGTTTATTCATTTTTTCTGAGCAGCAGTGTTCATAAGAAAGATAAATTGGTTGTCATTCGATTTCCTTCAAAACTCATTTGAAGGTAATGATCGGGAAAGAACGGGGAGAGAGAAAACAAGTCCGTTGTGTTTCTCATTTGCCACTTCTACTTTTTGCTTCCGTGTATGACTTTTTTCTTAGTTTTTGGAGAGTCTGTTTTCCAATTACTAAAACACTTCACATTCTTTATTTCCAGTTCCTAAGGACCAGAAGTGTCCATCAGAGGTGTACTGTCTGTCTGCACTCCTTGTAAGTTTCCTGCCCCCTCCAGTACTCCCCGCCCCTTTATCACTGGGCCTGCTTTTTTTTTATCTTTTCCCTTCTGCTAGAACTTTCTGAGCAGTCTGTCTGGAAGACAACTGACTTGCAGATCATTTGTTTTTCATGAATATGCTAATTCCCTGGGCGGGTCAGCAAAACCTTGAACAGCTGGGGTGAGCTGCTTAACTGGCTGGCCCAGGGCAGCTAAGATTTGTCTCCCATGGGATCAAGAAAGGCTTAAGATTTGTCAGTCCTGTGCCTAATATTTCTCCTCATCATCTCTCATTTAATCTTCACAGCATCCTAGGGAAGCTCTGAAGGACTCCAGAATGTGCCCATGGGAATGGACTCTTAGGCAAATACACTTGCACTGAGTGGGGTACCCAGAGGCTCTGGGGATAAGCATCACACAAAGCGCAGTTCCTGCTCTCCTGGAACTCTAACAGTGATGGGCAGACACTGATGTGCAGTTCCCAAAGCAGATTGGCCATAAGTATTATAGAGAAAGAAGTCATTGTAGGGCACTCACAAAGTTCTTGGCAGGTCCATAACACAATGGAAAGTCATTGTAGGAAGAACTGTTAGGAAAGACCCCCCTGAAAGTGAACTATTACCAGAGACCCAAGGGAACTCTGGTGTGTGTGTGTGTGTGTGTGTGTGTGTGTGTGTGTGTGTGTGTGTGAAGATGAGACAGATCGATACAGAGAGAGAGAGAGAGAGAGAGAGAGATTTTGGATTTCACTCATTAGGCAAAGAAAAGTCACTGGAGGACTGCAAGTGGCAGAATGTCATGATCCTACCTAATTTCAAGCATTCAGCCTGGCTTCCATGTAGAGACAACTGTAGCTGAGCCATATGTGGAGCAGGAGAGTCAGTCTGCAGGGGAGACAGGGGAGAGACTATGGGACTTGGCTTGACCACAGTGTTGGAAGCAGAGGTCTTCGGGGTGTAATGCTGGATACTACTAGAAAGCTGGCAGGTTTCTGGGAGATGGGATGCTGAATTAGCAGGGTCTCCCAGGAGTAGAAATCTACTGGGGAATTGTCTCCCCTGACTCTGGAGACTGTGAAGTCCCATGGTTAGCAATCTGCAGACTGGAGACCTTGCATATTGATAATGTAGGACAGTTCCAGTCTGATAGCTCCTGACCCAGGAAAGCCAAAGGTATAACTCCAAGTTTAAGGCCAAAAGCCAGAAATGAGGGTGTACAGTGTTATATATTGTGAATTCTAGTTGGTCTTAATAATAAAAATTCTGAGTCAGATGTAGGAGTAAATGCTGAAGGATCAGAGAAGCAGAACAGAAAGCCACTAGTTCATACCTCTACCAAATCCTTAGACTGAATGGGCAATCCTGTCTCTAGGAATCCTCAGACTGAATACCCTGAGTTCCTGTCTCTTCCTGCCTTATATTCCTCTCTCCATTCAGCCACATCCCTTCCTGTCTCCTCCTCCCTATTATTGGAATTAAAGAAATGTGACTCCCAAGTACTGGGATTAAAGGTGTGAGCTACCACCACCTGGCTCTGTTAACTCTTTGAGACCAGATCAATCTAGTGTAAACCAGGGTGACTTTGAACTCACAGAGATCCATCTGCTTTTGCATCCCTAGTACTGGAATTAAATGTGTGTGCCACCTTTGCCTGGCCTCTATGACTAACTTGTGACTCGCTCCACACTCTGATTCCCAGGCAAGCTTTATTTGTTATAGCACAAACAAAATATCACCACAGTTGGGGGCTGGGGTGAGTTCTGGTGTCCTAAGGAGAGAGGGCATGGATGTGAGAAGATAGAAAAATCCTGGCTCTTAGGGGTTGTGAAATAGGCTCATTCTTCTTTTGTATTTGTTCTTTTGGGGTCTTGGATAATTATTTGGTGCCCCTCATTTTGGAAGCGACTCTTCTCACCTGGTCCATTCAGACTCAAAAACCAATGTAACTTTAGAAAGATGCTCCCAGACACAAAGAATTATTGTAAAATATTAGTTTAAGATGTGTTACATCCTTTATGCTGTGGAATATTTGTTTAATTTAATATTTGCAAAGACGTGTTGTATTCTTTTATGTTGCAAAGCTGTTACTTTGCCTGCCTAAAACACCTGATTGGTCTAATAAAGAACTGAACTACCAATAGCTGGGCAGGAGAGGGATAGGTGGGGCTGGAATGCAGAGAGAATAGATAGAAGGAGAAATCTAGGCTCAAAGAGCAAGGATCAAGAAAAGAAGAAAGAGAGGAAGACTACAGGGGCCAGCCACCCAGCCGTGCAGCCAGCCATGGAGTAAGAAGGAAAGAAAGAGATATAGAATAAAGATAAAAAGCACAGAGGCAAAACATAGTTAAAGAGAAAAACATAGTTAGAAAAAACTGTCTGAAACAAGTTAAAGTCAGGCATTCACAAATAAGGATCTGTGAATTTATCTGGAAGCTGGGTGGTGGCCCCCAAAGAGCAAAACAAACAAACAAGTAAACAAACAAACAAAACTACACAGAACAGTAACTTCCCAGTTTTTTAAGTATCCCTTGATCTAGTCAAGTTGACATAAAAATAATCACAGGTCTGCTATATCATAGGAGGATGAAAACAGCTAAGGATGGCCGCATAGGGTTCTGTTCTTGGTAGAATGGGAAGACCGTAGCACAGGCTCATATGCAAAGGCCAACAGCTTCAGTCAGGGTCAAGGGATGTAACCCTGACACCATCACAGACAGGATTCTAGCATTCTGAGGATGTGTCTAGACTCAGAGTGTTGATGTGGGAAAGATCCATGTGCATATGGTATTCCAGGCCAAGAGTTAAGATAAGACAGCCAGGGGAGTGAGAACAGGCTGAGCCAAACACTCCAGCATTCGATGCTGGGGAGACGAGAAACCAGCCAAGGTGCCTGAGAAGGAGCAGCTGGTGAGTGGCATGAACACCAGGAAGGAACCTGTTCCAGAGGCTGGGTGAAGAAAGTGTTTTGACAGCACATCTGTACGTGAAGAAGAGAACTTGCCAGCCGACAAACAGACCCCAGCAAGAGTAGGCACAAGGGTGTATTAGACACCCAGAATAATAAAGATTAAGAAACTGGGAGTGTTTCTGGTGTGCTCCTAGAAAGGCCAAAAAATGGAGCAACAGCTTCAAGAGAAGTGAGATGGAGAGAAGACATTTTTGTGTAAGGAAAAGACAGGTTATTTTGAACCCTGGGAGGAATGAACCTACAGAGCAGGAAGAAATGACTGTCTAGGCAGCAGGGTTGTGGTGGGAGATTACAAGATCATAGTCCTGGGGAGGGATGCAGTGGGACTCACTGACTGCCAAGAGCTGGGCTAGGTGAAGGCAGAGACCACAGCACAGTAGCAAACAGAAGCAGAAGAGAAAGCCAGTGCTGTGACCCATTGGGAGTTGCAGGAAGTGAGAGGATTTGGTGCCTGCTCTGGTCTCACCTCTCTGCTCCTTGAAATGAGAAGGTGATTAAAAATTGAGACTGAGAGGCCAAGAAGTGAAGAAAGTCAGAGATGGTCTTTTGAAGCTGACTTCCAGCCAGGGTCCATCTGCCCACTAGGGTGTACCAGGGGCAGAGGGCTAGCATGCCTCCTTCTCTTACATCCTCATTCCTGGGGCTTGCCATGCTTGTGTTCAGTCTGTCTGCATCAACAAGAGACAGATGATCTCACTGTGCCTGATCTCTTCCTTGTTCTTTCTTAGAAACCATCACAGCCAAGATGAATCTCAAGGAAGAAAAAGTAAAAATAATTTCAGAGGTAAGTCCTGGCCTCTCTCCCCTTGGGGCCCTTTGTGGGTAAGGAAGTTAAGTCTGGCAACAACCATTTATTGCGTTTGTTAAAGGCAATGCTTCAGACAAACTCAGTTTAGATGGATGAGATAGTTCTGAGAACCCGAAGAGCTGTGGGGAGCTGTGCTCTGCACAGTTGCTGGATTCATGAATGGCCACTAGAGTTCTAGAACATTCAGGCAGAGATGGCACTTCCAGCTGCCTGCCGGGTTCCAGAACCTTCATCAGAAGTGAGGTCCGAGGAAAGCTGGCTTGGCTGCAACTCAGGGTTGCCTTGTTGGGACACGTCTCATCGTTTGCGGGCCTGTGATTGACTAGGAACAGCCACACGCTCGGATTCTCCAAGACAAAACTATCTGTTAGAAACACACACTCCCAGCTAGATTTCAGTTCATTTGAATACTAAATTAATTATCATTTTTTACATCCACCAAGTACAGAGGCATGCTTGGGCCAAAGTTAGTTTAACTTAACATATGCCAGAACAAGCATTCGGAGCGTTCTTTATCGGCCTTTGTTGGGGAAAGAGGCAGATGATAGATGATGGTTACACAGCCCTGCATAGCCTGGGGTCTCGCCTCTACCTGAATGCTCTGGAAACTTTGCCGCCATTTTGGGAATCTGCACACAGCATTTCTCACTGTCCGCTCCTGGGCACAGCTCAGAGAGTACTATTCTAATAAATGTAACCACTTCTGATAATTGTAAGTTATGAATAAAAGCCTTTCCCTACAGTCTTGTCATTTCTGACTCCCATTGTCCAAAAACTCAGACCAGGCAAGGGAAGCCACCTCCAGTGGAGACCGCAGCCCATTTAGCAGAGGCCAGAGTGTCTCTCCAAACCCTAACGCCCCCTCGGATTAGGGATCGTGGGGTTGAGAATACAGAAAACAAAGCCTGCAGGTACTTTTTGTTTTATTTTTATTTTCTGTGCATTGCATGCACGTCGGTGTGAGGGTGTCAGAACCCCTGGAACTGGAGTTGCAGACAGGTGGGAGCACAGTGTAGATGCTGGGAACTAAACCTGTAAGAACCTGGGTCCCCTGTAAGAGCAGCCAGTATTCTTAACCACTGGGCCATCCAGGCCCCTGATGGCACCCTTAATAAAACCTGCAGATTAACTTTAAGCAAGTTGTCACATGCTTGTGAGCTATACACACCTCTATCTGTTGTTCATTCATCCAGCAGTGAAGAAAGCCATGACTGTGGGCTTACATTTGAGCCTCACATAACTCTTACTAGATCCTGTCCATTAGTAGAAATCAAATGACCTAAATTTCTCAATGGTGTGTTCAAGTCAAAGAAAACTAAGAATTGGACTTTGAGCCACGCCTGCCCACCACATTGTCATCCTCTCAGGGAATCTCTGAGCTAAGAGCGGTCCTTCACCAGCCAGTCTAGGGAGAGGAGTGAGGATGGAACCTCTGCTCAGAACTCCAGGTAGACAGAGCTCATCACAAAACCAAAAGCCCAAGCCAAGCCCATTCCCATATTCTGGCTTGGATTTCTTGGCTCCCTCCTCAGGAACTGTGTCTTCCCTGACCCCAATAGCCAAGGAGGAAGGGGATAAATAGGGACGTGGATCAGCCATCTGTCTCAGGTCTCTAAGAAGTTTTACACCGCTAACATTCAAGCTCTGCATTCCAATTCTGCATCAGTGGATTTGGCGAGGCAGCAAGTGCCTTGATGCTTCTGTTGGCTATTCATTTATTATTGAGTTACCTCACTTTGTAACTCAGGCTGGCCTTCAGCTTCCTACATAGCCCAGGCTATCCTGGTCTTCCCACCTCAGCTACCGAGGGCAGGGATGGCAGATGTTTACTACACATTCAGCCGTCTTGCAGTTTCTCATTCACTCAGAAGGGCTGATGCCAACATTTATAAAGCTGCATAGCTAGGGAAAGTCAAAGTCCGAGCACCGCAGAGACTTTAGCTCTGACCTCTTAGGTCTAGAATGTATGCTGCATAATGTGAGAAAAGAAAGCGATGGTCCCACTTTTCCCTCCCCAAAGGAGCTCCCCAAATTCCCTGCGAGTTGAAACTCCTGCTAATTCAACGAACAGTCCTTTCCTGCATCTCAACCTGGGGAACAGCAAACGAAACCTCACCTAACGTGAATCCACTGCCTGTCCCTGCCTCTCCATCCGTCTTGGAAGTTCCCCTTGATAGTCACCTCCCTTAGAATGACAGTGGGGAACTACACTGTGTGTATACACTGTAGCCCCAGGACCTGGTATACAGTAAGTGCTCAATAGATGTTCAAAGCATGAATGAGCACTTGTAGCAATAACAATGGGAGCTTCAGCACCATCGCGTGGACAATGTCTCTGCGTGGAAGTCCCCCAGAGCCAGCCTATTTTGAGAAAAAGTGGTGGTGGGTGACCCCTTAGATGAATTTAACTGTCCCTTTGCTCAACCCCATGGTAGTGGGTGCTAGAGGATAGAGTTTCAGGGAGAAACTATCTGAAGAGTCTCTTCTTCTCTTTGTGTTTTGACAAAGGAGTTCACGGGTGATGATATGGACGCAGAGGTGGGAAGACGGAAGAATTCAAAGGTCCAAAGACAACAGAGGGGAAAAAAGGTAAGAAATGATGAGAAATTGCATCGGTCTATGTAGGATATTATTGATATATATCACTGATGGGCAGTCTGCCTGCTCCTCTGGGAAGCCACACCGATTCCCCCTGTGATACTTGTGGGACACTCGTGGGAAAAGGAAACCTCAACCAAGGAATTGGCCCATGGGATGTCTGTGGAGTACTTTCTTGATTAATAGTTGATGTAGAACAGTCTAGCCCATTGTGGATAGTGTCATCCCTCGGTAGGTAAGTCTGGGCTGTATGAAAAGACTAGGTGAGCATGACCCTGGCAGCAATCCAGTAGGCAGTGTCCCTCCATGGCCTCTGCTTCAGTTCCTGGCTTGGGGTTCCTACACTGACTTCCTGCCTGACTTCCCTCAGAGATGATCTGTCACCTGGAAGTGTAGGAGGGAAATAAACTCTTCTTCAAGGTGTTCTTGGTCGCAGCAATAGAAACTTAACTAGAAATCCACCACAGAAAAACCGTCCCTCCCTTGGGCTCCAGCTCTTGGCTCACTCCTGGAAACTGAGGCAAGGATGTAGGTGGATGGTCTAATGTGTGATATCCTGGTGTGGGGCGAATATAGAGAGATGATGCTCCAAATAAGGCTATACCCATACTAAGAGCTTTTGTCTGTTTGATTTTGTTGTTGTTGTTGTTTGTTTCATTTTTGAATAGAGACAGGATAACACAGAGGGAAGGAAGGAAGGAAGGAAGGAAGGAAGGAAGGAAGGAAAGAAGGAAAGAAGGNGAAGGAAGGAAGGAAGGAAGGAAGGAAGGAAGGAAGGAAGAAAGGAAGGAGGAAAGTAGCTGGTGTGAGCACTGCCACTGTCAGTCATAGACTGTGGCGGGCAGCAGGTGGCAGTGCAGGATCACAAATCTTAAGAGCCTCCCTTTTTCTTCTACCCCAAGTCCCAAATTCACAGTTAACTCCTGTCTCCCCAGCCTGCAGCCATATCTCCCCCACCTCTCCGCAGGAGTTTCCCGCCTCCTTCGCTGGAAGCATCCCTGCAAGGTAATTCAGTTCCCTTATTAAGGAACTGCCGTCCTGAAGAAGAAAGGCAAGAAAGGGGCTGTTGTAGACAGGGACTTGCCAGCCTGGGAGGGAGAGAAAGGGAGCGCCATTTTGAGCTAGCAGTCACATGATGAGACTGCCAGGAGAGGGAGAGTAGACCTCGGAGGTGGAGAGGGGACTGGGAGAGTCAGGGAGGAACCTTCCTGCCAGCTCCTCGGAACTCTGCACATTTCCACTAGGGAAAGCGGAGAAGACAAAAGCTCCATCTGCCTTTCCTGCAGGCATAGGCCATAGGGGAAGGTGCATGGGGCTGAGAAAAGCTGCCAGAGCACAGGGGCCCCTCTGCCCACTCTAGGAGACTAGGGACACCAAGACTTAGGAACACTCAGCTGCATCGCATCCTGAAGCTTTTAGCTGAGGTTCAGCCTGTTTGTTGCTCCGCAGCCCTGGGCAGGGGACCCTGCGGGGTCAGATAAAAAGTACTTTAGTGAGCAGAGAGAGACCAAACATAAAGCTGCCTGGCATCTTTGAACCAAACCAGAGAAAGCCACAGGCAACGTCGTAACTCTCAGTTGACTGAGTTTTGTAAGCCAACTTTGCAGGCATCCTTGTGTTTGTTTAATCTGCTCAAGAGCCTTGATCCCCGCTACGGTTTTATTCAGAAGACCCTATCCTTTGAGTGCTCTATTTCCATCTGAACCTCCATGCTGCAATTCCCCAAGCATAGCAATGGTTGTACAGAGGGAGTGGAGTACTGCAATCCTCACTGCATAACAATGCTTTTACAGAGAAAGGAGGTATATGCTTGCCCAGGGCTCATAGCCAGGCTGAGCTGACTGTGAGCTTTAGTCTGCCTGGCACAGAAGCAGCCGTACCAGCTCTGCTTCCTCAAGACTTTGAGGAAAACACCACAAGATATTCTCAGGGGCACCCAGTGTGGAAACAGTATCAGCCCAGATTAGCCAGTACCACTTGGACGGTCCTTTCCTGTCGATATGGGGTATGAGATGAAGTGATCTGTTGTGATTCCCTGCATAGATGTATGCCTTTCTTCCCAGCAAATGTGAAAAATCAATGTCTTATTTGGGGATACCATGAGACTATGGTGAGAAGCCCCCTAGTAACCGCTCAGACTAACAGAGACCTGAACAACGGTGAACAGCACGGAAAGTAGTAAGGCTGGGCCCTTCTGTGGTGACTCCACCGCATCTTAAGAAAGGGACTGAGCTAATGAAGCACAGGCATCTCAGACACCTCTCATCTGTTCACAGCTGCCTGCCACTACCCCTGAGGAAATGGTGTCAGACAAATACCAAGGTGGTGGCCAACCAGAGATGGTGGAGGAAGAACCTGAAGCCAACCTCCTGAGCTTGACAGCCCGGCGGGGGCCTCGGAGTGAGTATCTTGCTTGCATTCAGCTGGTAGTTACTAATGGCCAACCACAGACTCAGCATTGAGCAATATGGGGCTTCATTGGGGGTATTGTTATTACATATGACCAGAGGTAAGTCTCCCTGAATAGAACAAAACAATAGGAATGTAGTCATTCTCAGAGACTGAGTTTTGGAAGCCCCTCTTTAAGGGGGCTCCAACCGTTTTGCCATAACTCTGTGGCTCAGTTTCTAGGGTGGCATCAGACTAGAAGACATGCAGGTAGGGTGCTCCGCTATAACCAGGAAAAGTGGACAGCAGTAAGCAACATAGAACTAGCAGAGATAATCAGATATTTTAGAATTTGAAGGAGAGTGACAGAGACACACGTGTGTATGAAGCGGAACAAGAGTCAGTCAGACTGAAAAACAGGGGCGGTTTTTGAGGCTATTAACCCCTCACAACACTCACACTCAGCCCCTGAACGCTAACCTTCTACTTCTGGGAACCGTAGCAAGGAGGGTGGGGAGCTGGATTAGTGGGAAAAGCCCTTGGCCGTGCAAGTGCGAAGACTCAAGTTCAAATCCCCAGAACCCATGTAAAAGGCACGCATGGTAGCACATATCTGTATTCCAATACTCCTATGTCAGTACTTCCTATGGGAGGTGGAGACAGAAGACTCCCTCAACACTCACTGCCCAGCTAGCCTGTTACACACACACATGTGCAAACAACAACGAGGTCCTGTTTCAAACAAGGGAGAAGGTGGGGGGATGGACACCTAGGGTCTGTAATGGGTTTACTGAGGCCAATGCATACCTGCACTCAGACACATGGATGTGTACATACATACGTAAACGTGATTTTTTTTTTAAAAAAGAGCCTTGGCTAGTCCTTGTACTTCACAGCATTTGCTCCTGACCATACAGTGAGACCACAGTGGAGAAAACCACTGCCCTTCCTTCACGATAGTGAGCCTTTAAATCCCCAAACACACAGTCCTTCCATTTATTTTTCTCACCTTTAATTTCTTCCAGCAGAATTTCAGTTTTGGGTGTGTGAGTTCTTTCCTGCCTTCATTGACTTCCTCCTAAGCGTATTACTTAGTTTATTAATCGCTTAATAAAGATAATTTGGCTGTAACATCCCAATCTGGGTGATTTTTTAAATTTCTTTTTCTTGCCTTGTTTCTCTGCATATGAGTCCCAGGACTATGTTCAAATAGCAAAAGCTACTATCTTTCTTTGGTCCTGATCATAGAGGAAAAAAAATACTTTGGCATATGTCCTTTATTTTGTTGAGACTGTTTCTCAACATATGACGCTTTTACTCTGGACAGACAGAATGATGGGTGTGTAGAGAAACAGGTCCATCAGATACATCTGAAAATGTTAAGAACCTCAGACCACATTCTGAGCTAGGCAGTGGTGTAGCAGGCACCATGCTAGGGTCTGGACATGTGCGGTATTATTTAATATTCTTAGTAATCCTACCCTTGGGCACTGTTAGTAGATTAGGAAGCAAGGTCTAGGGAGGGTTAATGGTGAGAAGTGATGGAAGCAGGTCCCCGCTCTCCTACGCTGACCCGTGTTCCTACTTGCTGCCAGTTGCATCATTGTGGACCCACAGACTTAACCTCGGATTATAGACTTAATTATATTTAGACTTAATAGTTCAACCCAGTACTACAAACCTAGCAGAGGTTCTTGAGAGCCCACAGGGAACTCCTAAAATGGGGCAAAGAGCAAGTTAGCATCTTCATGAGACTGTAAGCCCAGCTGTTCCTGATCTTTTTCCATAAAGAATAACAGAGTCCTCCCCTTACTTCCCAAAACATTTCCTATTGGATTGGTGTTGTTGTTGTTGATTCTGCTCTGTATTCAGGCCTTGCTCTGGCGAGGTGTGCGTGCTCACTTACCACTTGGAGCAGATGGTGGTCCACATCCTCCCACTGGGTCTGTCCACCTAGATGGAAATGTGTGATTCTTACCCTGACTCTTTACTTCCCAAACCTCACACTGGTCCGGGCTATATATACATCAGCACTCTTCACCACAGGGCCAGCTCAACTGTGATCCCCCATTACTCTATAAAGTGCACACAGGTCTCCCCGTATTGTCAAGGTCAGACAACATTCAGAGACCGAGAGACCCACACCTATGACCACATGGCCTCTCATGCACATGTCTATGCAGTGCAACTACTGTCTTCCTCCTTTCTCACCTAACATACATATGGTCCTGACAATTTCATTGATTACACACCAGTTGCAAATCAAATAAGCATCCAGCTTCAAAGCCCGCACGTCCCTCATAAGTCCACCTTGCCCTGTGTCTTAACAGAGTAACGATCAAATATGAAGACGTCTCTTCTCACTAACATCTGTTTTTTGTTTTCCATTCATTCATGCTAGTCTCTCTGATTAAAGTATCTCTTCAGAGCTAGTTCCTCAGTATTGGTGGAAAAGAAAATACAGTGAAATTTGAGTAAATGAAATAGTTGATTTATTTTAGATATGCATTTTCAAAGTCTTCAAGACCCAGAGAGACAGACACAGGAAGCAGATTTTCTGAGGTTAGACTCAGGAGAGTTTCCTGAAGGAGTGAAGCTGGGTTACTGTGGAACATCTGGAGAAGAGAGGAGAACACTAACCAAAGGATTCACACAACATGGCTTCATTGCCCAAGAAATCTATGCTTCTCTGATTTCATTCCTCCTTCTCCTTTAATCGTTAGCAATTGCTGATCTTTAAGAATGATATGTTGTTGTTGTTTTTAATCTATGCTGGGAAAAACATTTAGAGGATTTTAAGATTTCCTAATTCTGCTTGGTGCCATGTCACCTCCCTAGCTAGAATGTGAGCAGTGTAATGGAAAGACTCTTGGTGGATGCTTTTGCATCTGGTTAATGGTAATGACCCATTAGTCAAGAGAGTGTGTAGTTTAAGTACACGCTGCTTGGACTTGCTCAGGTTCTGAATCCGTAGGTTTGGCTGTGACTTACTGTATCTAAAAGTTCCTAGACCTTGCTATTGAGAACCACTAGTTGCATCCTAGATACCGGTTTCCATGTTCTTCTCTACTTTTTTCTTCTTAGTCCTCTCTCTCTCTCTCTCTCTCTCTCTCTC
>LOJH01003465.1:24092-35446 GCA_001685095.1 Ellobius talpinus | reverse complement strand
ACATACATACATACATACATACATACATACATACATACATACATAAAGTAAAAATATTTTTTTTAAGTAGAGCTGAGGACTACCGGGTAGATGGCTCGTATATAAAGCCCTTATCAACCAAATGCAAGGACCAGAGTTCAGATCCCCGGAACCCACGTAACTGCCAGCTGGGCCTGACAAACCTCCTATAAGTCCAGCTTCAGAAGACCCAGAGCCCGCTGACTAGTGAGATATCAGTGAGCTCCGGGTTTGATTGACAGTAATCCAGGATGATTTGTACGCCAGCCTCAGGCCTTCACATGCACATGTACACACATGCATCCTCCCCATACACACACGCAAACAGGCATATACACATGTGCATACTAACACTTTCACAAGAAAATGGGTGCCGGGAGGGAATGGAGAATCCCTTCTAAACATCACAAGTTGGAGTCCATCAAATGGAAAACCCCTTGCAGTGTGAACAACCTGACAAGGAGGACTTAGGAGTGAAATGCCCAGCTGTAGCTGGAAGAGTACATACAAGCTATTTCACAAAGGATGATACATAGCATGTGTAGTGCATTCTCACAGTTGCATGATTTTAAAAAAATACTTTTCAGTGGATTTTTGGTTTGTCATCAAAACTGTTGAAGATTTCAGACAAGGGGCTCCCATTACTATACATCCATGAGGGGATCCCTCCCTAGGGGGATTTTTCAATGAGTATATATCTCCATGATAGATACCTTCATGAGAGGAGTCCCTCGGAGAGGGAGTACCTCTATGAGGAACCACTAAAGCCACAAGGACATTTTCCGCCAATGTGTGGTCACCTCTGCAAGCATGCTGTCAACAGCAAAGTAATCTCATTTGTCTGGCTGTGGTTTTTCATGGTCCTCATACTGGCTTCAGGAACGAAAACAAGGGAAATAGGTCCACCCGACAACTGTTCTCTCTTGGCAAAAGTCACCGAGTACACCATTATGAATTGTTATCAGTGCTCTGACTGGAACAGGACATGGCCAGACTGGGTGCTGCTGGGAAGACCTTTGGGCCCCCAAAGAGCACTGTCATTTCTAAGAGTTCTTGGGTGACAGTGTCACCCAGCCAGGACTGGCCACAGCCTTCTGTCTAGTCTCTTGGCCCAAGGAGGAGTTTCATATTGAAGACTGGGCACCAGCCACGGGATGTTGCTGTCCACATTCAGAGATCCACTCTGGACTGTGATAGTCACGCCCATAGGTTAGTTTCCATGGGCATTCTCAATCCCAGTAAGTTGGCAACAGAGATTAATCATCACACGTACCTTCAGATAAGACCAGTGAGGGTTGGGAATGGCCTGGAACAAGAATAAAACCCAGCAGTATGAAGACCATATTAAATGCCCACTGTGTCAGCGTACGGGAAGATGAAAAAAAAAAGAACACATACCACATACACACACATTGCTTTCTGTCCCTCCGCTGTGAGAAGAGAGAGCTAAGAATGTAACAGACAGTCAGGTGGCTTCTTACAAACTGACTCTCATCGACAGCAAGGAAGGCTGGGGTCTGGAGAGATGGCTCTAGTTAAGAGCAACTTACTGCCCTTGCAGAGGACCTGGGTTTAGTTCCCAGCACCCATAGACTATCTCACAATCATCCACAACTCCAGTTTTGAGGGACCCAGTGCACTCTTCTGACTTCTGTGGGCACCAGGCACACACGTGGTGCCCATATACACATGCAGGCAAAACACAAATGCGCATAAAATAAATAATAAAATACATCCAAAATGATTTTCAAACTGCAGAAGGGGCAGGAGAGTTGACCCCTTGGTGGCTCCCAGGTGTCCTACTCAGCCTGGTCACTGTCCTTTGGTGCAGGAAACATTTACGATGGAGAATCTTCCCTTCTCTAGATCTTAGATCTAGACGTCGAGGTCATCGCTGAATGAGAGTGATCATGGCTGGAAACTGTATTTGAAGGTAAAGTATGCCAAGATCACATGACAGCACATTAGCTTGAAAGTTCAGCATATTGGAACTGCTTTGACCTTGCGTTAGAGTGGCATGTGCTGTCATCATTAGAGACCTGGAGCTGTCTTGCCTGTCAAGGTTTGAGGAGGCTTTTCTCACCCACACAGAACCAGCAACCGAGCTGATAGAATTTGAAATGCGAAACCTAAAACTATGGTGCTATGATCCAAATCTGTCTCAATTGTTTTTTGTTGTTTTTTGTTTTGTTTTGTTTTTTTCTGTTTTGTTTTTGATGATTATGCACTTGAATTTTGTCAGAAGGATGCCCTGGTTTTTATCTGAGAAGTGGCAGTGAGGAAAGAGCGCTCCGCTCCCTGCTATACACAAGTGGTGGCAGGGTACAAGGAGGACAAATGAAGTTTAGTCACACCAGCCAACAGAGTGAGAATCAAGAGTGAATGGCTTGCTGTACCTATTCAGCCCGCAAAACCTGTAACTCCTTGGCATTATGTGATGGACAGGTAACGCACAGGCCGGCAAACAGCGGAGAACAATACAAAGTTCCTTCCATGTAGAGCAGTGTGTGTGGCCCTTTTCCTTTGAGTTTTAGGTTGTGCACAGTGCTGTGTGTGATGGTGTCATTTGTGGAATTAATGGGGTGAGGTAGCTCTGCTGTGAGGCAGCGGGAGGGTCCAGAGGGAGTGTGAGTGCCTTCAGGGGAGCCAACCCTGCTGTCTGGCACTGGAGGCCAGTGTGCACCCTAAGTAGGCCCTGAACAACATTCGCACAGCTCTGGGGAAATGCAAGGGTGGAGTGTGTGGGAGCTCACACTCCTTACCTGAAAGCATTGGGCTTGTTGGGTGGCAAAACAAGCTTGCTAAAGTCATCGGCAATAACACGAGACGGGGACATGTGAAGTGCAGGGGCAAGAAGTGTGACCTCCCTGGCCTGGAGTAGAAGAGGCTACGAATTCAAATCCATGAGCCAGCTCCTTCATCTGTCTCCTCTGAAGATACATGCAGCTGGTCTTTTCCTGTCCCACCAGCCAGCTCCCAAATAATAACACAGAGACTTTTTATTATTTATGAAAACTTGGTCTATAGCTAAGCATTGTTTCTACCTAGCTCATAACTTAAATTAACCTATTTGTGTTCATCTTCGTTCTACCACATGGCTTTTACCTCTACCCATTCTGTGTGTCTGTCTCATTCCTTATCTGGTTGACTTCTCTGCCTCTCTTCTTCCCAGAGTCCTCTTTGTCACTGGAAATCCCCCCAAACCTCTTCAAAGCTATTGACCATTCAACGTTTATTACACCAATCACAGCAATATATTTTCACACAGTGCACAAATATCCCACAATGCACACACACAAACATGTTCTCACCGTTCATCTACCTGGCCTTTTCCCTCCCACCTCAATGCTGTGCGAGCTTTGCCTGCAAGAACTTAGGGCTGGGCTTCCCTCTTTTCAAAACAATCTCCAACCACTAGGCTGAGCTGAGAACAGAAGGGTCATGGCCGGAAAGCTTCCATCAGAGAAACACAGGGCTGTGACTATGTATGCAGAGCACTTACATGACCCTAGCCAAGTAAAGATTCATGGAAAATAAGTGACCTTAGGATTAAGATGGCAGATGTAAACTTCCTGGAGGAAAATTCTACAATATTTGTCCAAAGGAGTGATGTATCGGTTGCTTAGAACTGCAGCCAAAGGAGAATAACTCAATGAAGCTGAAGGCTCCTTATCAAAGAAAGAAATGCATTCTGAGGAGGCAGCAGAAGCTCCCACTGTGTTTTACTGTCCAGTGAGAAGGCAGCTCATATAACTGCCAATTATGTCATTACTGCATGGAAAGCCGGACCCTATTATGTCATGGGAAGGTCTCTTTAAAATCACCAGGATTAGATGTTTGCCAAACCAGTCTCACAACGGTTTTTGCCCTTGAGAATCTGATCTGTATTGTAGAAATCAAAACAGTCCTCTAGTTTGCTTTTATGTCCGTGCCTCAAACACCTGTTGCATAGGAAGCTGTGCACTGGTTTCAGACTGAGCAGGAGGCCTGTGTGAGATGGCGTCCTTGCCTGGCGGGTACCTCAGCTCAAAGCAGTAAAGCAAGCACACTGACAGTCCATAAAGAGATTCCCATAAAAGGGAAAGCACCCCCCTACCCTGCCCTGCAATGCCCCATGCCTGTTCCAGCCAAAGCAGTATCCCAAGGGCCAAACCCCACCTCTGCTGCCCTGTCCTTAGGCCAAGTCCAAGGTCTGTGCAGAGTTCAGCTCTGGGGCCTTCCCAGGCTCTTCCTCTAGGCTTGATGCTTTCTCTCTATGTGTGTCTGTTGGATCTCTCGCTTTCCTCCCTGCCCTCTCCTGCACATGCACATACATGTGTGTGTGTGTGTGTGTGTGTGTGTGTGTGTGTCCAGTGCTAACTTGGAGGAACTTTCTGCAGCTCAGAGTTCCCACTTGCATCTCCGTCTTCTATTATGGCTCTGCAGCACCACTGTGCACTTTCCCAGGAATCCTCTCTTCCTCATCCTCCTCCTGCTGCTGCTGCTGCTCTCCCCCTACACCCTCCTCCTGTTTCCAATCCTGCTCCTGACCCCCTCCTTCCTACTCTTCCTCCTCCTTCCACTTCCTCCTCCCTCATCTTCTATTCCTACCCCCTCTCCTCTTTTCCTTCTGTTTATCCTCCCCTGCTGCTCCTTCTACTCTTTCTCCTCCTCCTCCTCCTCCTCATTCTCTTCTTCTGTCTTCTCTCCTCCTCTTCTCTGACACCCATTGTTCTGTGGCCATTGGTGGTATTAACCATTGCTGCAATTGATTTGATCTGATTCCCATATGTGCTTGGGTTTGGTGTAGTTGCTGTTGCAGGGTTTTCTTTCTTCCTTTCTGAGAAGTTCAAGGACTGAGTCCTCAAGCATGGGCTCCTCAAATAAAGCCAGAAGAGCACACCATCCCAACAGATGCACTCACTCACTGCAGTGCAGCAACAAAGAGCCTGGGGAAAGCAAGATGGCAGAACCAGTCCAAAAGGTTATACTCCTTGGAAGACAACCCAAGGTCAAGATGAAGCTGAATCTCTCCTCCCCTGCCACTGGCTGTCAGAAACTTGTTGAACCATTGAAGTGGATGATGATCGAAAAGCTTCATACGTTCTGTGAGAAGTGCATGGCCACAGAAGTGGCTGCTGATGTTGCGGGTGTAGAGTGGAAGGGGTTATGTTGCCTAGGTCAGTGGTGGGAATGAAAAACAAGGTTTACCCATGAAGCAAAGCAGCTTGACCCATGGCAGAGTGTGCCTGATGTTGAGTGAGGGGCATTTCTGTTATAGACCAAGGAAAACCAGAGAGAGGAAGTGCAAGTCTGTTCGCAGATGCATTGCGGATGCCAGTCTAAGCATTCCCAACTTGGTTATTGTAAAAAGTTAAATTAAATTCAAATAGAGAGAGAGAGGAGGAGGCTATTCCTTGACAGATACTACAGGGCCTCATCCGTTGCGACCTAAAAGAGCTAGCAGAACCTGAAAGCTTTTTAATCTCTACAAAAGAAAAAGATGATGTCCATCAATATGCTGTCCCAAAGCCCTTAACAAGAAAATAAGAAGTGCAGGACCAAAGCACTCAAGATTCAGCATCTTGTTACTCCACCTGCCCTGCAGCACAAAGCCCAATGTGTTGCTCTGAAGAATCAATGCACTAAGGAAAACAAGCAGGAGGCTGCAGAATGTGCTAAATTTTTGACCAAGAGAATGAAGGAAACAGAAAATTACCAGGAACAGTTTGCCAAGGGACATAGGACATCCTCACTGGGAGTTTCTACTGCTAAGTCTGAGTCCAGCCAAAAAAATGAATCTTTTGAGTAACAATTAAATAATTTTACTTAAAAAATAATCAAAACAGGCTGAAATGGCTGAAATGCCAAGAATGTGAAAACGCTGACTAAAAGCCTTCAGTGACTTCAGAGAAGATGCGAGCAGATGAATGGATCAAAGAAGTGGGTGAGAAAGCCTGCAGCCTGAAGAAGAGATCCAGAGAGAATACAAATGTTGTACAGAAAGAGGGAGAGAGCGCCAAACTGAAATTTTAGAAATGAAACCTCAATTTAAAAAAAAATGTTGGACAGTACCATCGGTGGAATAGATCAAGCTAAAAAGAGACTTTCTGGGATGGAAGACAAGACTCGGGACTCATTCTTCTCCAACAGCAGTAAAGCACAAACAAACAAACAAACAAAAACAAAACCTAAGCATGACCACAGCTTGCAAGGCTCTGGATCCTAAGCTAGAGAACAAAAGCAAGAATCCATGACATAGAAGCTGAGATAAAAATGAAAGTCTCCAGAACTCATATTAAGAAAAGAAAGAAAAAAAAGAGAGAGAGAGGCAAGCCCAGCAGTGGGAGGCAGAGATGGGAATTAGAGATGGGAGGATCCCTGGCATGTAGAGCCATGGGACAGGGAAGAGGACCTGACATACACACATGCAGC
Organism: Ellobius talpinus; assembly: GCA_001685095.1. Classification (NCBI taxonomy): domain Eukaryota; kingdom Metazoa; phylum Chordata; class Mammalia; order Rodentia; family Cricetidae; genus Ellobius; species Ellobius talpinus. Next base: position 29,014 of record LOJH01003465.1, on the reverse strand, counting down.
TGTCATCCCCTAACATTTTACAAAGGAACTAAAAACACACTGGAGAAAAGACAGCCTCTTCAAACAGTGCTAAGAGAACTGGACACCACATGTAGAATGGCTTTCATAAGGAAAACAAATAGCCGGGCATCATGGTACAAGCCTTGAGGCAGAGGCAGGCAGATCTCTGTGAGTTGGGGAGGCCAGCCTGGTCTACATAGAGAGTTCCAGGCACCCAGACATGCAAATCAAGACCCCATCTCAAAAAGACAAGCAAACAAAGGAAAAAGAATACGGACAATAAATGCTGGTGAGGTCGTTGGGGGGAAAGGAACCTTTCTCACACTGCCAGTGGGGTATAAATTAGTGCACTCACTGTAGCAGTGTGGGATCCTCAAAAACTGATTTAAAGAGAATTAGCTGGCTACACCAGCCTGAGGCATGCATCTGAAGGGTTCTAAGTCTTACTACAGGGATCCCTGCGCGTCCATGCTCATTGGCACCCTTCACAGCAGCCGAGATAAGAACAAACCTAGGTGTCCATGGACACATGATTAGATAAAGAAAACATGGTCCATATACCCAGTGGAGTTTTATTTAACCCCAAACAACAATAGTGTGCCAATGGTGTGGCACACAGATGGCACAGGTCATCATGGGATGCAAAATAAGCCAGACTTGAAACATGAGTGTTGTACATTTTCTCTGATATGCAGAAATTAGATTTCAAGGTGTATGTATTAAGGGGCCAGAGGGGGGAAAGAGAGAACCAAAGAGGGTGACCGGGGTGATTATAGGAAAGTCACACACGTGAGGAAGGGACAGGAGGGAAAGACGCTGGGGACACGGATAAGAGTGCCGTCCTCTAATTGGACACAGATTGGACTTCTGCCCGTGAGCACCAGCTGTCGCTGCTGCTGGCTTTGTTGTTTTTGACACTTCCCTTGCAGATTTTTTGCTCATGCCTGGGTATCTCTACATCAAGGGTAGGGCAATGGCCAACCCTGAGATAACCGTGCCATCAGTAGGCTTCTCAGCCAATGAGTTTTACTTTAATATGAGACTAAAGTAATCTGACCCAGCAGTCAGATTAGCGGCTTCTCCCGCTCTGAGCCTGGGTACTTCTGGAACCAAATTCTATTCTGGCACTGCAAGGCAGGTGGCTTCCTTACCTGCCTGACAAGCTGTGGTCCTAGATTCCTTCTGTAACCCCTAGGAGCATTCTGAGCATCTGCGTGACTGCCTGAACCGCTTGCTTCAGGTGTCTTTCCTGGTGAGCAGGAACCTCATGGCACCTGCAGCCAAGCAAAAGCCTGTGGGAGGAGGGGTCCCACCTTAGCCAAGCAGAGCACAGGGCTCATCTAGGGTCAGAGACTGCCTGGGATCTAACTAGAGTTTCTTATGTGTGAAACCCTCTGAAATGTGGTTCTTGTGTCTAGTGTCCCTTGCTTGATACATCCTTGTAGCAGACGTTGGTGCCTCATTCTTTTCCATGGGTAAAGGGCAGCGTAGTATTTATTCATCTGTGGGCTAGGAATTTATGTTTTATATTCTTCTTCCACCCAATAAGTGTTAGTGATAGGTGGAAATGCCAGCTCTAGGACTAAGGGGCATCCCGCTATTTTTGATCTTCTGTCTGCTGGGAAGTGGAGGATACTCACAAGGACGGAAAGCTCATGAGAGTGCAGGCAAAATACAGCCAGTGCTGGGGTGTAAAGCTGACTGCTATGGATTTCTGGAGGGGAGGAACCTGAGTCCAAAATTATCACAAAGCATTTGCAGCCAGAAAGAGGGGGCAGGAGAAAGGAGGGGACAGGAGAAAGGAGTCAGGGGAAGGAAAGCACACGCCACTGTACACATAAAACAGCATCCTATGGCAGCCGCAGTGTCAGGAGCAAGGAAGTGGCCTGGGGACCAGGACTGGAAAGGCTGCATGTGTCTATACAGGCTGGTACTTTGTCCTATGGTTACAGAGCTGATGGGGAGCTTCAGGGCTCTTCAGGGCTTCAGTTGAAGGAAGTCTTAAGTTGATCAGTGTTTGCCTGAGTCCCTTATGGCAGGACAGAGAGGGAGGCCCTAAGTCGGACAATGCACACAAGCCAGGGTCCTCTCAGAAGGCTGAGACAAAAAAGAGGATATGGTCCCTGGAATCAGAAGTGTCAGAACAGATGTGGTTAGGGCCCTGTTTGTCTATAGAAGGTAGGAGGGGGAAGTAGTGGGGATCAGAGGCACAAAGGCCATGCAGTCTCCGGGGCATGTGGGCACAGTGACTGGTGCCACCTCAGAGCCCAACACTGGAACCCTGAAAAGGAAGGGCTGTCGGTTTTCCAGTGTCCAGGGACTCACAGCGTCCTGGTGAAGAGATTCTCATAAGAACCTACAGTCCCCTCATCATGAAGGTGCCTTGTGGGCACAGCGGCCAGCATGCTTCCTTTGGCCCTTTGTGACACTAACAAGAACCATGTATGACATTTGTCACCAGAAACTACCAATGTGCTAGAAACACCAGATAAGAGCCTGCAAGGCTGGTTCTCACATTCAGGGACAGAGGGACAGAGGAGCTCAAAGCTGAGCTATCAAGCGTGCATCTGGCAGATGGCAGTCTCCTGTCCTGGTGTATAGCACTGACAGAAGCAGCCAAGGGCAGCATCTTTGGGCTTGGACTTCAGAGTTCTTCAGACCCCAACTCCACGAGGGAAGCCTATTTATTCTCAGTGAAGAAGAGGCTGAGGCTGATTCCCGGACTCAAGGGACAAGTGACAAGGAGAAGGAACAGCACTGGTACACACAGAAGCTCAGAAATAGCAAGGAGTGCAGTAAATCTCAGAGTGCAGAGAAGCTCAAACCCTGGCTATGGGAACAAAAGGGGATACAGGTAGGACCCGAGCTGAGATTTCAGCCTTCAGACAGCAATGAGCAAGTCCTTATAAGGTGGGGCCCAAACCAGGCCTGTGGGAAAGCCACCATGCAGAAACAGTGTGTGGGTTACAAATATCTCAGTAGCCTGGCCATCCAGGCCTCCAGTGCTGGTTGTGACACTCCCTGCTCAGATCATGTCCCGGCGGGAGGGGCAGGACCTCCAGTCCCCATCAACTACAGATTGTGTGCCTTTCGCTGTCTGGTCTTAATAGATAAATTGCTCCTGTAATTCACAAGAATATTACTCTGCTGTGAACAGGAAGAAGACGAGGAATGGAAGATGTCACCAAGCCATTTCCTTCAACTGATGGAGGAAGGAAATAGCTTATACAAAGGTCAGCCCGGGAGAATGCCTGTCTGCTGAGTGTGCCCAAGCTCCAGTGGGCGGGCCGATCCCAGGTGCTCAATCACGGGAGGCTATGTTATGCGAATCCCGTCAAACCTGTCCCTCTCCTGCTCCTCGTGCTTCCAGAAAGCAAAGAGTCATGGTGGCTACTGTCATCTTAGTTTAAGAAAAGCGACCTGGGACAGAAAGGGTATGTTTCAGCTTACGTCTGTCACTAAGGGAAGTCAGGACAGGCACTCAAGTCAAGAGCCTGGAAGCAGGAACTGGAGCAAAGACCATGTAGAAACGCTGCTTACTGGCTTGCTCCCAATGGCTGGTTCACTTGCTTTCTTAAGCACCGCCTATCCAGGGGTGGCACAGCCCACAGTAGCCTGGGCCCCTCCCACATTAATCTTTAGTCAAGACAGTGCCTCCATAGACGTGGCTATAGGCCACTATGATGGAAGCAATTTGTTTGGTTGATTGGTTTGGGGGTTTATTTGATTTTTCCAGACAGGGTTTTTCTGTGTAGCCCTGGCTGTCCTGGGACTCACCCTTGTAGACCAGGCTGGCCTCGAACTCACAGAGATCTGCCTGCCTCTGCTTCATGAGTTCTGGGATTGAAGGCATGCGCCATCACCACCCAGCAATGGAAGCACTTCTTAAACTAAGATTCCCTCTTCCTAGATAACTCTAATAACGACAGTTATTTTTTTATTGTCAATTTGACATGGCCCAAAAAATCACTTAGGAAAGAGTCTCAAAGAATTGTCTGGATGAGGTCAGCCTGTAAGCGTGTCTGTGGGGGATTGTCTAGATAAGGTCAGCCTGTGAGAGTGTCCATGGGAGATTGTCTTGACTGTGCTCATTGATGTGGGAAGACCCAGCCCACTGTGGGTGGCGTCATTCGTTGACTTGATTCCTGGACTGTATCAGAGTAAAGAGGGCTACCTGGGTGACAGCAAGAAGGCATCATGGGAGATTCTTTTTCCCTGCTCTTGACAGTGGATGTGATACAAGCCGGCTGAGCCCTTGCCTCAGCGTCCCTGCAGTGATGGACTGTAGCCAGATCAACCTTCCTGCCCTACATGGTTTTTCTGGTCAGGCTGTTTTTCACAGCAACAGAAATGAATCAGAAAAACTGAGGAGAAAGACACATACACAGGGCGGGAGTATTCTAGAACTTTCTCCCGTTGTGCGCCCCGCAGCTGACCACTCTTTGGCTTAGTGGCATGAAGAAAGGCATTACATCAAGGAAATGAATTCCATATGTACAAATCTTAATCCCCTCAGACCAAGACCCATCTCGTTCTGACTATTGTTTTTTCAGGGGCTCAACTCCATTAGCGTAGCCAGAACCTGGCCCAGTGTGTGAACGCATGGGTTCTGACCTTTCAGATATCTGTCGTAATTTGCCAGGACTGATATGCAGCTCCTTAGCTCCATTGCACCCTTGGGATAAATCTTAGCAGCAGATGATTGGCCAGCATGGCCCTGGTCCCTAGTACTATTGTGGAAATTCCTGGGAAATGAAATAAGGATGTAAAGGAGAAAGTTTTCAAATAGCAGCTAATCATGGACCTCCTTCCTAATCTGAGTCTGATCTGGACAACACTGGGTCAGATAGATGAATGGATTGGTAGATGATAGATAGGTAGATAGACAGATAGATAGATAGATAGATAGATAGATAGATAGA